>JAVTVY010055641.1:0-28812 GCA_036873755.1 Hanleya hanleyi | reverse complement strand
TGAGTGGTTTGCTTCGACTCGACAGTGTTTTACAACTGTATTGTCTCTGTCGTAGTGTCCGTCCTTAGGAGGATAGGTTATTGTCCGTCCTTCAGGGTTGTTATCTGTCCATGCCTTGTGTGGTATCTGTGTCCATTCCTTGAGGGGAAGTGGTGTCCATGTCCTGAGAGGTTTGCTTCGACTCGACAGTGTTTTACAACTGTAATGTCTCTGTCGTAGTGTCCGGCCTTAGGAGGATAGGTTATTGTCCGTCCTTAAGGGTTGTTATCTGTCCATGCCTTGTGTGGTATCTTTGTCCATTCCTTGAAGGGAAGAGGAGTCCATGTCCTGAGTGGTTTGCTTCGACTCGACAGTGTTTTACAACTGTATTGTCTCTGTCGTAGTGTCCGTCCTTAGGAGGATAGCTTATTGTCCGTCCTTAAGGGTTGTTATCTGTCCATGCCTTGTGTGGTATCTTTGTCCATTCCTTGAGGGGAAGTGGAGTCCATGTCCTGAGTGGTTTGCTTCAACTCGACAGTGGTTTAAAACTGTATTGTCTCTGTCGTAGTGTCCGTCCTTAGGAGGATAGGTTATTGTCCGTCCTTAAGGGTTGTTATCTGTCCGTGCCTTGTGTGGTATCTTTGTCCATTCCTTGAGGGAAAGTGGAGTCCATGTCCGGAGTGGTTTGCTTCGACTCGACAGTGTTTTATTGTCTCTGTCGTAGTGTCCGTCCTTAGGAGGATAGGTTACTGTCCGTCCTTGAGGGTTGTTATCTGTCCATGCCTTGTGTGGTATCTTTGTCCATTCCTTGAGGGGAAGTGGAGTCCATGTCCTGAGTGGTTTGCTTTGACTCGACAGTGTTTTACAACTGTATTGTCTCTGTCGTAGTGTCCGTCCTTAGAAGGATAGGTTATTGTCCGCCCTTAATGACTGTATAAACCACACAAGTAAGGACACATAACCACTATAGTGTTGGACTGGTAGGTATGAACGACACAAGTATCATGGACAAATGACTATAAACTTCACAAGCAAGGACACATAACCACTCTAGTGTTGCACTGCATAAACAGCACTATAGTATGGACAAATGACCAAAAAACCCACAAGTAAGGACACATAACCACTCTAGTGTTGGACTGGTAGGTATAAGCAACACAAGTATGGACAAATGACTATGTATAAACCCCACAAGTAAGGACACATAACCACTCTAGTGTTGGACTGGTAGGTATAAACAGCACAAGTATGGACAAATGACTATGTATAAACCCCACAAGCAAGGACACATAACCACTCTAGTGTTGGACTGGTGGGTATAAACAACACAAGTATGGACAAATGACTGTATAAACCCCACAAGTAAGGACACATAACCACTATAGTGTTGGACTGGTAGGTATAAACAACACAAGTACAGACATACCACCCCCACCACTTAAGGCTGTATTATACCCAAAAATATTTGTAACCACCTTAGCACTTCTGGTACTGACTCATCAACCACTTAAGCAAAAATCCACATAAGGCTCAAAATGTGGGTACGTCCGTGTCCAGCATCCGTCCATCCATCTACTTGTACATGTATATACAGGCCTTGTCTGCAAGATATCTTGAGAACTATTGGACGGAATTTCACCAAACTTGGACAGAAGCTTCAGTGGGATAGCCCCCTCATTTGATTAGGTTTTGGTGTGTGTGCGTGCATTCATCCGTGTTCTGTGTCCGTCCATCTACTTGTACATGTATATACAGGCCTTGTCTGCAAAATATCTTGAAACTACTGGACGGAATTTCACCAAACTTGGATGGAACCATCATTGGGATAGCCTCTCATTTCATTAGGTTTTGGTGTGTGTGCATTCATCCGTGTCCATCGTCCGTCCGTCCATCTTCATGTACATGTATATACAGGCCTTGTCTGCAAGATATCTTGAGAACTACTGAACAGAATTTCACCAAACTTGGAAGGTTCATTGGAATAGCCCCCTCACTTGATTAGATTTTGGTTTGTGCATGCATTTATCCTGGTCCATTGTCCGTCCATCCATTCATCTAATTGTACATGTATATACAGACCTTGTCGGCAAGATATCAGGAGAACTACTGGACACTTATTTCTACATTAATTTTATAGCACTTTCCCTTAAATAATGTGCCCACTCAACGCAAGGTGGGAGGTTGGGGGAGACGTATGTTTTTGCTTAAAAAAACAACCAGCATAGGCTTCATGCCGGAGCGGCAACCCAAGGGTCAAAGCGGAACCTCTAGTTCATTTTGTCTTTTTTAAGACAGTAAATTTGATCAGAAGACAAGTGTAAAGTACACAATAATGAAACTTTTTTGGCTTCTCAGTTTTCTCCAAATAGGTTGAAACATACATTCTCATCCAAGAACATGAAGCTGCGCTATCGAAACCCCTCGGCTCTGAACCCCAGCTATTATAATGTAAGGGTGTCTCTACCAATTGATTGGTTTGTGGGAAGAAATATTTACCCCTGGTATTGTAAGTGTAATTTCTTTGAAAAAAAAAAAAGTTTTCCTCCCCTTAAATTAATGTTTCTGGAATAAGTTGAAAGAGCTGTATCGATGTCTCACCAAAACAACAGTACACATGGCTAGATAAATACAATACATGTATACTAAATGGCACATGTATGTCATTTTCAAAACAGATTTGCAGGCACTCTTCGCATTGTCTAAGAGAATAAATCAAAAATCAGTCATCCAATCAATAAATAAATGTGATAGTATACTAACATGATATAGAAATAATATGCAAACTTAACATAGGAATTAGTGGGTTTTGTTAGACAAGGGGCATAACTCTGCAAAATACTTTCTGACACGACTCATTTTCGATAGGCATCTAGTGTCATTTTCAAAACAGATTTGCAGGCATTCTTCGCATTGTTGAAGAGAATAAATCAATAAATCAGTCATCCAATCAATAAATAAATGTGATAGTATACAAACATGATATAGAAATTATATGCAAACTGAACATAGGAATTAGTGGATTTTATTAGACAAGGGGCATAACTCTGCAAAATACTTTCTGACATGACTCATTTTCGATAGGCATCTATTTCAGGTCAAGAGAAACAACTGTATCACGTTAGGATGTTGTATATGGAACGGTTCTGAAATTATCACAATAACAAATCATAAATGGATTTTTATTTGTAAAAAGGGGCATAACTCTGCAAAATATTGTCCGAGATGACTCATTTTCGATAGGCTTCTGATTTACATGAAGATAAATAGATGTAACAAGTTTGGTTGCCATGCATGAAACGGTTCTGTAGATATCGCGGTAACGGACGGACGGACGTACGGACAGCCGTACATGATGACAATACCCCTAGGCCAAAGTTGGCCGAGAGGTAAAAACCATGAAATGGGAGACTGACAAGAAATTATTCCTTAAAAAATTGCAAAATATTAAGAAAATTTAGGAGTATATTTCTAGTGAGTCTTCCATTCTTGATTCGTCTTAAGACGAGAAACAAATGTTTCAATCAAATTTTTGAAGAAAACTTACAGATTTGTCACTGTTTAAGAGCAGCCAAATGTACTGTCTTAAAAAGGCATACTAATTTCTTAAGAAACTTCAAGAAAAAGCTAGAAAAATATTTTTAACTGTGTAGTGTAGATCGAGGAATATCAGAGTCCTACTGGTTTTGGGGTGAGTGAATGAATAGAATTTAACGTCTCTTTCAACAATATTTCAGCTATATCACGACGAACCAACTAAGCACCACCCATCCCAGTTGTGTTCCTGCTATTTCAAAGAAGAAATCTTTGAAGCGGCATGGAACCAGACACCCTCCATCCACCCTATAAAACACTGAGGACGGACAGTGCACAAGACACAGACAGGACGCTTACATGGTGCAATAAAGACAAGTGATATTACAGTGCTAGACATCACATTATCAAGTTCCTGTTGCTTCCCAGCAAAAATGCATTGAAGCAACAGGAGCCTGGACCCACCCAACTACTGGTTTTGGTATGTCAGTGGTGTTGAATAGACACATCGGTGGATATCTTTCATTATTCAAACATTTGATTTGAAATCCAGTTCCATTGGCTTGCTGGCGGGGAATGTGGACCTCCATGGTCGAATTTTACAATAATCTTTCATGTTCCAATGAGTTGGTTTCAATGAATTGGTACCCGACATACCACTTCCGACTTAAATGCATCCACTAAAAAACTAGAGCCTATGGGCTTTAATGAGATCTGGTAGCTGGGTTATTGGGGGATAAGTTTGTAATGAAATAAACGCACAATTATATATTTAATTTCAAGTTAGGCACGGTGGCACCAGGCACGAATGTATGTGGCTAAAACGCAATCACAAGTTACATCCTGTGACAAGGTATATGAAGGGCCGTTCGCACCATAAACGCACCTTTAAACGTTTTAACTTCTTAAACGTTTAAAAATTGTAAAGCTTTAAAAAGTTTAAACGTTTGAAATTGAACCAACCAATCAGATGTTATGAACTGAAATTTCCCTGTTAAAAAGTAAACGTTTCCAGTTGTAAATTCGCAACTTCAGACGTTTCCTATCAAAAGAAAAATTTGGTCTTTTAAAGGTTTCCAGTTAAAAGGATAACATTTCCGGTTGTGATCGTCCAATCAGATTTTTTATTTGGGCCGCATGTATTTCAACATCTACACCAACACGTGCAATTCCACTGGCAAACGTTTCCGGTATGTAATGTATTTTAACCAATGAAAACCGTTCTTTAGTTTTTGGAGAATATCTTTGGCACCGGGACAATTTGCGCAGGACATGATGCACGGTGGGCATGAGGAATACAATATGCGCGAATATTTGTAAGGGTTATTTTGATTGGTTCAAACAGACTACATAGCGGAAACGTTTTGCCAGTGGACACGTGTTGATTTTGAGGTTTGAACATACGCGGCAGCAATAAAAAAATCTGACTGGACTATCCCAACCGGTAACGATTTCCCGGAAACAGTCTCGAATATTACCACTGGAAACGTTTGCCTTTTGACAGGAAACGTCTGAAGTATTGGACGTTACAACAGCAAATGTTTGCTTTTGGACAGGAAAGGTCTTCCAAATGTCAATTCATGACATCTGATTGGTTGGTGCAAGTTAAATTTATTAAACGTTCGGATTTATGGCGCGAACGGCCCTTCTTAAAAGGTACCGACATAATGAAGTTGAACATACCAAAGAAAGGCAGTCCTAGGATAAAAGTAGCTTCAAAAATGGAAGCCGAAATATAGAATATTATATCACAATGACTTCCATTTACGGAGTTAATCTCATCGTAGTTTATGTGAAATTGACCTGTGGGAACAATGAAAGGTAGTGCTAGAATGAGGGAAGTTGCACACGTTACGCTAACCATGTGTTACCCAATTAATTTCCATCCAATTAGACACTACAGTAGGTGCTCATCCAACCTTGACTCAACCGAAATAGCTGAATTGTGCTCTTAAATTCCTCCAATACAGTTCGGGATTCCAGATGAACACCATGACCATCATGTTAATTTAACCAGCATAAAGAAAGTAATATGATACCTTCTTTAACATGGTATTGTTGGTGTTGTGTTGAAACTGCAAATTGAAAAGGGGGCCAGTGTAATGAAGTCTAGGCCTAAATACCCACAGGGGATTAAGGTCAGTTTGTACAGAACATACATGTACCTTGGGGTAAATAAGAGAGATTATACCTAGGGGTAAATAGAGATTGATTTAGTGTTATGAGTGAGAAGGGCTGGACATCAAGGTTGATGATGGTTATGTCACAAGTTAGGATAAGACAAGACATGTATTACACTTTCTGGATATCCCACAGGTTGACTGGTGGAGTACAAGATAGGAAAAGATTATAAGATATGTTACAGTTTGCTCTTGTGAGAAAAGCAAACAGTGGCCTGCAAAGGTGATAATGAGACAATGGTGGCCAGGTTGGCTGCCATGGTAGAGCATCTCTCACATATACACCTAACCAGCTAAACTGTATAATTTTCTCAGCAGAGTCCAAGCTTTGGTAAAGTGACGATACCAGTCTGCCATACTTTAGAGCGTATTAATCTCATATTTTGTGGGAAAACAATGAACAGAGTACTATTTAATGCAGATAAGGGATCAAATATATGCCAAGTGACTATTAGTGACTAAATATAGACATACAAAAGCCTTTCAACCACTAAGGATCCCCAAAACTCATCTCTGTGGAACTATTTTCATGCAGCGTAAGGCTATCCCGTGAGTCGGTTTGCACTTTTGTTCATTTCTCTACAACATTCTAAAGAGCCTCTGGCTAACGCCAGATCTCAAAAAGTCATTCTCGCTCCCCCAGGGGCACGCATCCACGATACCTCTGGCTGTTTTACCACATCGAGTCTTTATTTGGTAAATCATTCATGAATATACGCCACGCCTCTGGAACCTCATGATCATCAATACGACCAATCAAATCTACGATGCAATCATGGGATATCCTCATGCACACAGAGTGCTTGCATGTTCTTGCCAAATAGAGAATTTAAATTTTATTCATGTGCGACAGACTGCCTAAATGGAAAATGATTAGCCATCCCAACATGAATGGGACGTAGAGACATGAGTCTCATTATATGCAATGGTTAGACCCGGAGCTAGAGAATAGGCAGGAAAAAGCCATTGCGCTCACGGTGATGAAAGAGCATGAAAATTGACTTTAAATGTCCCAAATGACCTTGACCTTGTTTGCCATACATATGTGAGGTATTTGTGAAGTTTTACCACATCCGACATCATTGACCTAAGAGTATGTAGCGCTGTAATATCAATGGGAAGAGTGGACATGAAGAATTCCGGTTTTAGGGTTACAATGACCTTGACCTCAATTTTGGCACATCTTCATTTGTTTCCACTCAAAAAATGTAACTGAAGGATTTTCTGATAATTTTTGGGTATGTGACATGGACCTTTGACCTCAATTTTGCTTTGCAATGAAGTCTTTTTCTGTTGGCCACAGTGACTTCGACTTTTGACCCCATAGCTATCCTTGCGAAATTGGCGAGAAGTCAGTCGTTTTAGCAAGGATTTCACCTCATGAGGCGCGCTTGAATTGCAAAAAAAAAAAAAATGCATACCTAAAAAAACAAATTTCATTGTTATAGTGAACATGGTGAAGTGTTAATCACGGACATTTGTGCAAAATCCAGTCGCCCATTTTAGAACGAAAATACCTTCTATTTCAAACAGAACCAGCTTTGGTTTTCACCACTACCTACAATCTAGTAAACCAAAATGGTTTATCAGGGAAACGCTATGAAAAATTTGTGCGAGCTGTTTGCTGATATTTTCCGAGATCCCATAATAAGCCAATCACAATAATTCTGCCTATTCAATTTGAAATTGATTGGCATTTCGTTCATGGATAATTAATCTTTCTGCGAGATGGTCTTTAAATATTCCCTGCTGCAGACTATTAGGCGGGCGCAATCCTTTGAACAATCTGGAGAGGATGGTCTAGACATGATACCTTATTTGGCTACTGTTTCACTATATTGTTTACTATTTTGGTCCGTGTGCCTATGTGTGTACAAGGGAAGTTGTTTCTCCCTGATTGGCTAACAGATGTAGTTCGAAATTTGCACAGGATTTATATAGCGTTGATACGAGATATAATATTATGTGATATTACTGATATTGCAATACATACTGAACCAACAACCATTGCATATAAAAATTGATCTTCATGTTTCCAGAGAGAAATATCAGTGTTAAGACCTTAACCCTATCTGGCCTGGGCGATTTGTGATGTACCGCAGCATTCAAATTTTCGAATTTTTTATTTTTGTTTTTTCTTCGCAAAAACTGCATGATAAATTAGTAAATAATAATCTGATATGAAATAAAATAGGTTTACCCAATTTTCCATACAGAAAAGCAAAAATTTTGAAGAAATATGACGAAAACATCACTTTTCTGGTACCCCACATGGCCGCCATTTTGAATTTTCCCATGATCCTCTGCTCGGGGGGGTCATGCAAATAGGCTTAAAATGACCCCAATATGATAATCTAACTAGAACCTATGGGCTTTAATGAGATCTGGTAGCCGGGTTATTGGGGGATAAGTTTGTAATGAAATAAACGCACAATTATATATTTAATTTCAAGTTAGGCACAGGTGGCACCAGGCACGAATGTATGTGGCTAAAACGCAATCACAAGTTACATCCTGTGACAAGGTATATGAAGGGCCGTTCGCGCCATAAACGCATCCTTACGTTTAAAAATTGTAAAGCTTTAAAAAGTTTAAACGTTTAAACTTGAACCAACCAATCAGATGTTATGACCGGACATTTTCCTGTTAAAAAGCAAACGTTTCCAGTTGTAAATTCGCGACTTCAGGCGTTTCTTGTCAAAAGAAAAAATTGGTCTTTTAAAGGTTTCCGGTTAAAAGGATAACTTTTCCGGTTGTGATCATCCAATCAGATTTTTTATTTGGGCAGCATGTATTCCAACATCTACACGAACACGTGCAAATCTCCACTGGCAAATGTTTCCGGTATAAATTAGGTTTTGGAGAATATCTTTGGCACCGGGACAATTTGCGCAGGACATGGATGCACGGTGGGCATGAGGAATACAATATGCACGAATATTTGTAAGGGTTATTTTGATTGGTTCAAACAGACTACATAGCGGAAACATTTTGCCAGTGGACACATGTTGATGTTGAGGTTTGAACATACGCGGCAGCAATAAAAAAATCTGACTGGACGATCACAACCGGTAACGATTCCCCTTAAACCGGAAACGTTTAAAAGTCTAGAATATTACTACTGGAAACGTTTGTCTTTTGACAGGAAACTTCTAAAGTATTGGACGTTACAACAGCAAACGTTTGCTTATGGACAGGAAAGTTCTTCCAAATGTCAATTCATGACATCTGATTGGTTGGTGCAAGTTAAACGTTTAAATTCATTAAACGTTTGGATTTATGGCGCGAACGGCCCTTCTTAAAAGGTACCGACATAATGAAGTTGAACATACCAAAGAAAGGCAGTCCTAGGATAAAAGTAACTCCGAAAATGGAAGCCGAAATATAGAATATTATATCACAATGACTTCCATTTTCGGAGTTACTTTTATCGTAGTTTATGTGAAATTGATCTGTGGAAACAATAAAAGGTAGTCCTATAATGAGGGAAGTTGCACACGTTACGCTAACCATGTGTTACCCAATTAATTTCCGTCCAATTAGACACTACAGTAGGTGCTCATCCAACCTTGACTTAACCAAAATAGTTGAATTTTTCTCTTTATCTTGATACATAATTCCTCCAATACGTCAGTTTGAGATTCCAGATGAACACCATCACCACCATGTTAATTTAACCAGCATAAAGAAACCAATATGATATCTTCTTTAACATGGTATTGTTGGTGTTGCGTTTTAACTGCAAACTGACCTGTTGAGAATTCGATGGAAAAAGGGGCCAGTGGAATGAAGTCTAGGGGATTACGGTTAGTTTGTACAGAACATACATGTACCTAGGGGTAAATAGAGTTTGATTTAGTGTTATGAGTGAGAAGGGCTGGACATCAAGGTTGATGATGGTTATGTCACAAGTTAGGATAAGACAAGACATGTATTACACTTTCTGGATATCCCACAGGTTGACTGGTGGAGTACAAGATCGGAAAAGATTATAAGATATGTTACAGCTTGCTCTTGTGAGAAAAGCAAACAGTGGCCTGCAAAGGTGATAATGAGACAATGGTAGCCAGGTTGGCTGCTATGGTAGAGCATGTCTCACATATACACCTAACCAGCTAAACTGTATAATTTTCTCAGCAGAGTCCAAGCTTTGGTAAAGTGACGATACCAGTCTGCCATACTTTAGAGCGTATTAGTCTCATATTTTGTGGGAAAACAATGAACAGAGTAATATGTAATGCAGATAAGGGATCAAATATATGCCAAGTGACTAAATATAGACATACAAAAGCCTTTCAACCACTAAGGATCCCCAAAACTCATCTCTGTGGAACTACTTTCATGCAGCATAAGGCTATCCCGTGAGTCGGTTTGCACTTTTGTCCATTCCCCACAGCATTCTAAAGAGCCTCTGGCTAACACAAGATCTCAAAAAGTCACGGAGTATCAGCTCTCTATTTTTTGTCGTTCCAGAGATAGGAGCAAAAAACCAACAGGGGGGCCCCCCACTCCCACCCGGCCAGGTACGGTTAAAATCTGTAACTTTGCACTAAATCCTTGCCAAAATGCACTATGTTCTTTCATCCTGTAAAACTGCAGAAAGAGCGAGTGAGTGAATAGAATTTAATGTCGCTTTCAACAATATTTCAGCTACGAACCAACAACAAAGCACCACCCAGCCCAGTTGTGTTCCTGCTACTCCAAAGAAGAAATATTTGAAGCAGCCGAGAAAGGAAGGAAAAGAACAAACTTCATGAGAGATCGAATAAAATGTATATTACACATAAAATACATATAATTTCTACAACAATATATATAAACAATAAATGTAGGCCTGTACAACAGAACCCGCTTTATACAAAACCCGATAATTGTCGATAACTGCATTGTAAAATACACGTTTTCCCCCCAACATCTCGAATATAGAAAATAGAGAAGGCCAGGCAATCATCGACATTTTAATGATACAGTTTTCCGTATCATTTATATATACTCTGTACTTGTATATACAAATACAATACGTAACAATATTTTGTCAGAATAATACTTCAAATAAATTGATAACAGAATTAAGTGCCTCTTACATATACAAGGAGACCGATTTTCAGCATGATTCGCTGGAAAAATGTGTTCAGGATCTTTAAGGCCCATTTCCACAGCAAGCGTCGCGACAACCGCAACTGCAAACCACAATTTTTTGCAGTTTGGCGCATTTCCACAGCACGCGTTATGACAGCGACACTCTCGCTATTCCACCCAATCAACAGAATGGATTCCCCTCAACGTAACCGGGCTAACGATTTCTATCCCCTGCGATTGGTCGATAGTTCAGCGACAACGCGTTGAAATAGCCCTGGTTCTAATTTTGTCGCGCGTCAAAAATGTGGTTCTGATGACGCCGCGACTGACGCGTGCTGTGAGTACTACACCATTGAATAACATGACGGCTATTTTTCGGATGTGGTTGTCGCTGCGAAAACGCGTGCTGTGGAAATGGGCCTTTACCGTTAATGAAAACCAAAGTTCGGGCAATATGATAATTCCATGCATTTCCACAGTTTCAATCTTGTGCACTGTGCCACATGAAACTTGAAAACACAAAAATGCCATTCACGATGTTCTGGAGCAGGTGTTTTGGGCCACCCATTCATTGATTATGTAGATCAGTATATCAAATCGTATTTAGAGTTTAAAATCGGTAAACCTGATTACACCAGGCAGCTGAGGTTACTCTGTCAACACTAAATTATCCAAACAATTTTTGGTACATGAGCAACCAATAATGGCAATAATATTTATATTCAATTATTATTGGGATAATAATCCCTGTAATTCTCCACTAAACCGAAGTCCATCGGATTCCTGATCAACGATTAAAAAAAGGTAAACTCTGAAAAATAAATATGTATGTTTTCCTGAGAACACTTATAAAATCATTTCAATGTGGATTTCTGTAAAACCTTAAAGAACATTCCAGGCACATCAACATAAACTTATCTTCGCACAACAAGTCATTTTCTACGCTCAAAACTTTGATCTACATGTAGCTTTGGTATATTAGCCCTCCAGGTAGCCAGTGAATCTATAAAAAGGCACGAGACACCATTCAAAATGTCTTAAGAATGGTTTATTGACTGGCTAAACTAGCTTTTTATCGGGTAAC
The DNA here is from genome assembly GCA_036873755.1 of Hanleya hanleyi. Taxonomy (NCBI): domain Eukaryota; kingdom Metazoa; phylum Mollusca; class Polyplacophora; order Lepidopleurida; family Hanleyidae; genus Hanleya; species Hanleya hanleyi. Next base: position 16,959 of record JAVTVY010055641.1, on the reverse strand, counting down.
CCGTACCGCCAATGACAGCTCCATGGGGACGATATCGGCCAACAGTACATCATCAATGTCGAAGCTTCACAGATGGAATTTTACATCTCGTCTTTTGAATACTTTCGTCTTCTATACCAAGGCTAGTTTGGAATGTGGGCACAGAAATTGACTTGGTCTAATGAAGATACATTAACCTGAGAATAACGTACACCCATTTAGTTATGATTGGCAGTGATTCATGAGGTAAAGACGGGAGAAAATCTGTTGGTTTTTTATGGGCTTCTGGAGAAAATTGAATGAAATTGGATCCATGCCAATCAGAGTTCAGGGGTCGAAATTTACACCGGTCTACCCATCAATTTTTTAAAGAGACAGGTAGAGAAATAAAGTACCCGTCTCCAGTGACAGGTAGCCAACAATTTTTTGGTGTTGATCAAAATATATCTTTGACAGAATTCATTCAAAACCTGCTAATTAGTGGGTGGACAAGGTGTCATTAATTTATTGGTAGCTTTTGTCATTAATCTTGAATGTACTTGACAATTTCAACGTTCACATGATCAGGTAATTCTTAAAAGGTGACCGGTAAACTTTTTGGTCACCTGTCTCCTGTGACATCACGGGTAAATTATTTTGGATATTTCGACCCCCGAAGTTTCATTCAAGTACCTGTAATTTGAGGGGAATATTTCTGACCAAAATGCAGTCTCTGCATCTCCTCTAAAAAAAACTTGAGTGGATTTAACTAACGTAAAAGTGGAAACTGGTCCGACTCAAATTCAGTGACTTCCACTCACGTTGAGTGAGATTTACTGAAGTTGAGTGAAAATAAACTTCAATCAACTTGAGTGGAATCAAATTAACTCAGCTAGAGTGAATTAAACTTGATTGAACATCACTCAACTTGAGTTAATCTCATTCAAGTTGACCAGGATATATTTCCACTCTTACTTGAGTAAACATTTCACGCAATTTTTTTTAGAGAGTACAGTAATGGGTATAGTAGCGACCAAATTAGGATACAATACCTTTCACCCAGGATATGTAAACTCCACTAACAAAGCTAACACAAAACAGTCATCGATGGTCATAGTGAATCGGCTGGACAGCTTCACCATACATATACATGTATGAGAAATTTCTATCACCAATATATGATTATTTTTTATATCATCAGATTAATAATGGTGTGCCATGTGTGATAATATAAGTCATTAAAGTGATCGTAAACCCTCAAGTAAAGTTTCCATCAAATGAAAGACCATTGCAAACAGTGTGGGAGAATATTTATTGTGATTTTTTACGATTTTATTACACAGAGTAAACCGCAATTAAAACATGGTATTCTATGGTGGTCTGTTGTAATCATATCTAGGTCCAGTGATGTCACACTGCCTTAGCACTTATATTTCCAACTTTGTATGCACTTTCCAATGCTTGATTCAAGCTTTAGGTGACTCACTGTTTCAATGTGCATGTTTCACCAAAATCTGGGAGATGGTAACTCATAAGTGTCCAGTCAATTTGAACCTTGCTTTTAATTTCCTAGATTTTGGTGAAACATGCTCATTGGAACAGTGAGCCTGTGTTGAAACTTGAAGTATACACACTTTAAGCTTGAATCAAGCATTGAAAAGTGCATACACAGTTTGAAATATATGTATTAAGGCAGTGTGACGTCACTGGACCTAGATCTGATTGCAACAGACCACCGTAGAATACCATGCTTTAATTGCAGTTTACTCAGAGTAACAAAATAGTAAAAAATAAAAATAAATATTTTCCGACACTGTTCGCAGTGGTCTTTCATTTGATGGAAACTTTACTTGAGGGTTTACGATCACTTTAACTCGAGTACATACATTGACAATCCTGAGATAATCCGCCCTTTCCGCGTTAATCCTTGGACATTGTTGTCTTGCCCCGGTGGTAGCGATAGTTGCACAGCATGTGGGCCACCACGTGAGCTCCGGTTCATTCTCATGATCTCTTTTGCTCAACAGTGAGCGAGTTTTTTCAACTATTGATAACTTGTGACAGTGTAAATATGATAATATGGATCAAATATTCCAAGAAAGGACCAATGAACTTACATTTATGATAATTTTAGCGACTTCAGGTCAAAAATATACCAGTTGTCATTGATTGGAAATATATTCTGGGTTAAAGAGATAGCAGAGCATTCTGATTGATGAACTGGGGCTCATGCGGCTGGCCATGTGTCGGTGCACCACCCACTGCCATCGAGGCCCGACAGCATTGTCCAGCGATTAACTTGAACTATATTGCAATTAAAATGCCCCATTCCCCTGTAAATTTTCCCGATTATGAGCTGTTCATTCATGAATGTAAAACATTGAATTATAAAAGATCAGCCTACACTGATGACATCCATGATATGACAGGATTGCTGAATTATGCTTGCAGGCATCTATAGTGAATTGGTAAATCCAATTTCGGACGAAACCAGCTGTCTAAGAGGATACCTGAGTAAGAGGACTACATGCAGTAAGTTCTATTTTGATCAACTGCAATAGGCGATACAATGTACACTTATCCCTCATTATAACATGGCTCATTTAAATGATAGGGTCTCAGTATGGCATGCTATCAAATTCAGTTCTCATAGATATACTCTTATATTGACCCACCTATTTTATCCAAAAAACTCTATTATTGTGAGGGTCGAGTCCGTGTACGCCTACATTCTGGTACTCTATATGGTCACTAAAAAGACAAGTTTTTTAGTATTTAGGAAATGATAAAAACTCTATAATCGGGTAACAAAATCTTTAACAAACAAATGATATAGATATAACAATAACATGTACATGTAACAATTTAGCTTAACACTGGAGTTTTTAACCAGAAACTACAACCTTTAGTTAATGAACAGAAACAAAATCACCCTACTTCCTATATACTAACTTCATATTAGTCATTACTAACCATAGGATGTTTGATCGAGGCACCAAAATTGAGCACTGAATTATAGGAAATGGTAAATAAAGTTATTGAACTGCACCGTAAATGAACTTGCGTTATAACTGCAGCGCATATTGTGTTTGCCATTATGATTTTAGAACAAGACTACTTGTAGGCCTACATAGTTCTAAGGAGTCATTCAAGTATTACATACGCAGCGAGGGGGGAGGGGGTGTTCAAAAAATCTGGATTGTTTTGTATGTATGCTGGGTTAAATTTTGTGTATGGGAGGGAGGGGGGTCAAGAGCTCTATTTTTTTGCATACGTAATACTTGAACGGCCCCTAATGAATTAGGAAATACGTCGCTATAACTGAGGTGTTTCATTGGGGAGAACCACCTCTCTACAAGGGAGGTAAAAAAAATGTTGTTTTTCTCCAATAAATACAAGAATATATTGAATGAAGAGACATCCGGCGTCATAGACGACCATGGACATATATCTTCGCATCAGATGGGATTCATAAAACAAATTCTCCTCTATCTAATTTGTATAAGAATAGACGACATGTTTAGTTCTCTATTAACAATTAGGCTAGGCACACTTTCATTGGTTAACCACTGTTACGACATGAAACAATATATGAGCTAATTCACCTGAAGATTTTGGAGTGTTCTGATAGATAAGTCAAAAGTTATAAAGCAAAAACGACCTTTTTGACCTCCATTATAGAGAGGTATTTCTTTCAGACCTGATAAATGGAGGATGAATTAAGGCATTAAACGCAAATAAATTGACATTATTTGGAAGGAGCATTCTCATTTAACCTACATGTATTAGAATCAGTGTGAGAATTGAGGCAATTTCAATATCTTTCAATCTAGGACAGTGAAACATGTGTAAACCGACCAATCTTGGGACCACATTTTCAATCCTGGGCCCAGATTCATCAAGGGCCCCATGGGGCTGCTGGGGTTGACGTGGGTTGTCGTTTTGCACACCCCAGGTCAAGGTAAGAATAGGCCTCAGCTCCTCAGACAGCTTGTTGGTCACTAACTGGGGCACCCGTGGTGTTCACGGGTGTAAGAAGGAATAGAACCCTACCCGTGGGGCTCCCAATCATGCCAATAGGAACAGAACCCAAACATGATATGACTGAAATACAGTTGAAAGCGACATTAAATCACATTCACTCACTCACTCAATGATTTATCAAGGTTCAAAAATAGTTTAGGTTTAAGCATGAAGTTTATTAGGATGTATCAGGTTTATCAACCATCCGCTGCTTCAGTCCTATTCCTATTCGGAACAAATTTCAAAGAAAGATCAGCAGGATAGATATTAACCAGGATTAAATATGTTGACACAAGCAGCTTTCTGGTCCTCTGGGTTTGGGGGCTGCCTGAAGTGTCAGCCAAGATGTGTCAAAGCCCTGCAATCCTTAAAAATGTATTGGGTCCTAATCTGTAATGGTCACCGACAGATTAACCGTGAAGCTGTCAGATGACTTTTATGGCAGTATTTTGTATAAGTAAGATAGCCTGCACAAAAAGGCTGTCTATTGGTACTTAATTTGTCAACATCGGTCAACTAGATTCAGAGATACATGTAATGTCAAATGAATAGTTTTACAGCCTGTTCGACTAACTTTTACTGGAAATTTTGAAGACTTTTGGGAGATTTCTCAACAAAATGTTTTCCCGGAGGCCACAAGGAGATGTGGAATTTTAACTCGCTGCTACTCATTACCGCTTGGCTTAATTAACACAATTATACATCTCATTTGCTCAAGTTCACCCCCCAACCCCCCCACCTTTCCAATGTTTTCTCTCTGAGTACTGTCCACTGAACTTGGGGTGACATATTATGTCTCTATCCTAATCGACTCCATGGTTTAAGTATTGGGACCAAGGATAATGCTGGTATTTATACACGTAGGTTGGTCGGTTTACACAAGCTTCTCTGTACTACTTTTGGTTCCTACATGCACGTACATGTCTGATAAATATACAACTAAGCTCGAGACTCCAATTGCCAACCATTTATAAAGATCACAAACGAAATATCGAAGAAAACCATGTGTAATCATCCATTTTCCCCATCAGTCAGACATACATTTACACCATCTGAGTAAACTTTGATGTATATGAAAATATCTACATATATGATATTGAAACTGGAGGTGAATTAGTCAATCACAATGCTTTTCACAACAGTCCTTAACCAACCAGACAAGTCATCTACGGCGGTTCTTTTGATGTCGATCGCAGCTAGACCATTGAGGCAACCACGGCTCTTGTGAGGCAGATGCGATTATCACGATGCATTTGTACCTGACCAGCCAATAGGCTAACTAATCCTTTCGAATTCTCGAAATTCAAGTACAAGTTTTAAGCAGTGCGAAGTCGAGATGAGCACAACAACGTGGTTCACCGAGACTGACATACCGGTATACAGGCCTCGAAAATTGGTTCATTGACGTAACCAAAAAATCGGTTACGGTAAATTTGGCTTGCGTAACCTATTGTTCGGCTACGATGTTAATTTTTACGTAACCAATTGGTTTCGGAAACGGTTACGTAATTACAACAGTGTACCGTCAACGAGTGAAAAAAAAGACTGTCCACAGCACGTGGGCAGCAACTGAACAGACAAATGAGTATGGAATGGGATTGCACACGTAAATCGCTTCCACCATTCATGCTTGGCTATTGTGACTCTGGCTGTATAATTCATTCGCCATTTCCTTGTGATTCCATTAAAATCCTGATTGAAAAGAGAAGTTGAACACGCCGCCTGCAAATTTAGAGATGGCGGAAGTGACAACAAGTGTTAACCGCAAGCTCCACGCTCCGAGATAATTCCTCCACGAGGAACTCTGCATGCCACCTCTGCTGCTAGCTCTGTGAAGAGCGCCCCATCGAGCAACAACCTTGGAGCGAGGAGGCTTGCGGTAACCCTTCCAACTCGTTCAAGTTTGATAAAGCTGTTTCCTGACCGCTAATTGGTTTATTACATAATAGTATGCCGGCCCTGAACCCAGGATAGACAAAACAGTCTGTGCAAGCTGCCAGACAGACGCCTGCCATGTGGTTGTCTACAAATTCAATACAGACAGGGCCGAGTTTGCGACTTAGTTTTTAAAACATACTGAAAGACATACGTCATGTGGTTAAAGTTTGCACGGTGGACAGACCTAGAGAAGAGGTTGGGACTTTTGTTACCAGAACATATGTCCAAGAAGCGCATTCACGTAATCGATTTTTCGTTCTGGCCATTTCAGATTTGCGTAACCGACACCCGAACGATCGTTTCGTTCACGCCAAATTTCGAGGCCTGGGTATACGATCCTTCTATACAGGTACATATAGATATGGCCATCAGAGCAAAAAGAAAATTGGATTCTCTAATGTTGTCATATAAATATAGGTCTGGATGGGTCACCAGTCATCAGGGTCACATTCAGATTAACGTACAAGTGTTTTAACATATCCATGATGACGGAGCACTGTTTTGAGCAGGTCAAGGCCAGGGTATGATCCCCCTTGTATGTGTTGAATATCTCAGTATTTAATAATTACAAGTTCTACATGACTATCACATGTTGTCATTTCTAAACAGTCACGATATACGGTCACAAACACACGTAAGATATTACCGTCATTCCATATACACAGGTTCATTGGTCTACATGAAATTAGGCATATTAAGGCAACCCAAAGTCAGTCACACCAATGAAATCTTCATCACGAGTTTAGCACAGGAAAATTAACGGTTTCGCGTCTTCTTGTATACAGAGTAAGTACATGCACCAGATATTCACCTTATGAGATCACATTACCTCGACTATTATGAGTCGAGTTTGAGTTAATCCTGTTTGACGATCCACATTTTCGAAATTTGGGGGGAAAATTGACGTTTCAGACATCACTCCATTATGATACAGAATTTGTTGCAGAGCCTGGAGTCTAAATGCACCAAAGCATGCAGATTTGGAAAAAAAAACCCCAAAAAAAACCCGAAGCACTATTTATTCCGCGAAGAAATCGAAGCTTCTGCACCAAGATGTCGTCGGTCGATAAAAAACACCACATACTGCACCAGCACTGCTTCACTGTTCACGTTCACCTTGCACGTTGGGATGATCAATCTTATCAACAGCACTATGGATCTTATCAACAGCACTATGAATCTTATCAACAGCACCATGGATCTTATCAACAGCACTATGGATCTTATCAACAGCACTATGGATCTTCTTTCAGCATGTACCAGTTGAATGGTACATACGATATTTCAGGCCTCTCACTGGCCGCAATCCTGCATGAAATGGGAAAAATTGCCAACATCAGGGCAATATCCTGTATCTAGTGGCAGCACTCCAAGTCCTCAGCTGATATCTGCTGGGTGGTCCTGTGTTAACACGATATATATATTAGGTGGTCTAATTACAGCATCGTACACCCTCAGCTGATATCTCTGTGATGGCCTACTTTTATGTAGCTGATCCCCTTATCTGTAGGGTGGTCTATTGGCAGCACCCGCTTGATGTCCTTAGCGGAGATCTGTCCAGTAGTCTGCTGGCCCTTGTGTAGCTGGAATCTATGGGGACGGTCTAGTCGCAGCACCACATGTCGTTAGCTCTTCTTTGTACGGTGGTCTGGCAGCACCACCCTACAACATTAGCTGTTATCTGTAGGGCGGTCAATTGGCAGCATCCTGTATCCTTAGCTGTTATCTATAGGGTGGTCTACTGGCCACATTCTCCCTGGATGTCTCGTGTTAATATTGTGGCAGCACTATGGCACTTATTGTAAGTGGCCTCATAGTGGTAAATTATCCGCAGTTCGCAATCCGCAAGACCTTCAATCAGTGCTCTCATGCCTGAATATTTCGATCACTATCATCTGTCCGTTTCTCCGTTGATTTGTCGACACGAGCTGCAGGTTTGAATAGATCATTCTCTCTACACTTGTCCTGTAGATCCTTAACGGTCGAGACCTTCTTGCCTGTATCAGACTTACCTGCTGATGGTGTATTGAGCCCTGCGAAAGACAAAATAGAGCTCAAAATACTAAAACTTGGAAGTTTTCTGGTGTTTAATCAAATTATTTCCAAAGAATGCCATCATAGTGGTGGCGATTGAGACCCCAAGTAATTTTTTTCTGAAATATATTTCAGAATGTCAATTTGACTCACTTCAGAGCATCGGTGAAAGTTTTCATGAGAAAAAAATCAAAATATAGGAAATACAGAAGGTTTTGGCCTACATCATAGGAAAATATAGGAAAGTCTGAAAAATATAGGAATAATAGGAGATTTAGGCGTTGCTTGAAGGCCTGAAAAAGGATTATTTCCACATGCATTTGCATTTTATGAATTTCTCGACCGGACAGTCTGGTGCAAAATAGAACTTCTCGCTTCAGACAAAATTATTTGTTTGATTGAAGCACATTGCGCTGATACGCCATCAGTACCAGATTATCTCCCCTTACCAAATCCCTCCAGTTGTAGACATCAATGATCACCTTTGTATCTCTTTGATATAAATTTATTTCCGGCGGCGCACCGGATATCTGAATTCAGTAAACATGGGAGCGGCCATCTTGATATTGGACGAGCAACGGATGTTTTTTCGAGCCATATTCCACAGACGTGCCGTGGAGTGATCCAACTAGTTTCATATCGTAAAACGACAGGATCGTATCACTCGTTCGTGGTTAACACATTAATATTAATTCTGTTATAATGAATTCATCGAATAAATGTCCTTTCTATTTCTAGGACTATTTCATTATGGCTGAGAGACGAAATCGATGACCATACATGTACATGATCAAGTTATTCACCTGTACATCTGCAGTAAAATGTTTGAGATTGAACGGCTAGTTACTAACAAGCGTTCTGAGAACCCCAACATCTCGCCTTGCGGGGTCATCCGCCGAAGGTGCAGCAGTATTGAAAGCATACATGTAGAGGAAACAATAAGGTCTGGAATAGGTGATGTGGTACAGACAATAATGTCTGGAATAGATTATCTGGTACAGACAATAACATAGTCCCATGTGGGATTACTGGCAAAAGTTAATCCCATGTAGGATGGATAGGGCAGTCCAGTGTGAGATTACTGCTGGATAGTTCAGTCCCATGTGAGATTACTGCTGGATAGGCCAGTCCTGTGTAGGATTACTGCTGGGTGGACCAGTCCCATGTTATTAGTGATGGATAGTCCCCTGTGGGATTACTGCTGGATAGTCCTGTCCCAAGTGGGATTACTGCTGGATAGGCCAGTCCTGTCTGGGATTACTGCTGGATAGATGAGTCTCGTATGGGGTTAATGCTGGATAGGACAGTCCCGTGTGGGATTACTGCTGCATAGGCAGTCCCGTGTGGGATTACTGCTGCATACGGCAATCCTGTGTGGGATTATGGCTGAGGAGGCCAGTCCCGTGTGGGATTACTGCTGGATAGGCTAAACCTGTGTGAGATTACAGCGGAATAGGTCAGTCCCATGTTAAATTATGGCTGGACAGGTCAGTGCCATGTGGGATTACTGCTGCAAATTGCAATCCAGTGTCATATTACATCTGGATAGGTCAGTCCCATGAGAGATTACTGCTGCATAAACCAGTCCCTTGTGGAAATACTGCTGGATAGGCCAGTCCCATGTGGGATTACTGCAGGATAGACCAGTCCGGTCTGGGATTACTGCTGGATAGGTCAGTCCCGTGTGGCATTACTGCTGGATAGGCCAGTGCCATTGGGATTACTGCTGGATAGGTCAGTCCTGTGAGATTACTGCTGAATAGGCCAGTCCCAAATGGGATTACTGCTGGATAGACTAGTTCGGTCTGGGATTACTGCTGGATAGTTGATTTCCATTTGGGATTACAGCTGGATAAGTCAGTCCCATATGGCAATACTGCTGGATAGGCCAATGCCATTTTGGATTACTGCTGGATAGGTCAGTCCCGTGTGGGATTACTGCGGGAGAGCTGTGACCTAGGACGAACTGTAAGAAACATGTGTAGCAAGTTTCATAATCATTCAATGACAGTTGACAACTGCAGCAAACTGTGGTGTACAGATGTACACGTGCACTTCAGCTAAATGCAAAACTCAATCATTTGCCATAATATGGAGAAAAATTAATATTTCTTGTCAAAAATAGCACAGGTACATCCTCTAATCATAAGAAACATCTGTACCAAGTTTCATAATCATCCAATGACAGCTGACAACTGGAGCAAACTTACCATGTACATGTATATGTACAATTTACCTAAACATAAAACTAATTTGGAGAAAAATTAATATTTCTTCTCAAAAATAGCACAGGTACATCCTCTAATCATAAGAAACATGTGTACCAAGTTTCATAATCATCCAATGACAGCTGACAACTGGAGCAAACTTACCATGTAGATGTATATGTATACATGTAGAGGCCTACATGTACAATTTACCTAAACAGAAAACTCATTCATTGCCATAATTTTGAGAAAAATTAATATTTCTTCTCAAAAATAGCACAGGTACATCCTCTTATCATAAGAAACATGTGTACCAAGTTTCATAATCATCCAATGACAGCTGACAACTGCAAGAAACTTTCCAAGCACAGATGTACATGTGCACTTCAGCTAAACGCAAAACTCATTCATAGGGATTTTAACATTAGAGCACCCCAGGGGTAGTACCCCCAGGTGGCATACCCACCCCCATATTTTTTTTATTTTTTCTATATTTTTTCTAATTTTTCTAGATTTTTTTTTAACTTGCTAAACCAAAAACCCATTCATTTCCAGGCAGGGGACACCGACACCGACACCGACACCGACGACGACATCCTCTTTCCCCCTCTCACAATATCTCCCCTTTACTTCGTAAGGCGAGATAAAAACTCGAAACAGTAAAACACGCGGATCGAATTGATATGTAGAGAAAGTCGATCTAGGCTTAATTTACAATGACACACATCAATAAAGAAATAGTGGCTTGATGATGGGTCCCATATAATGCTACAGCGCGAAGTCCTAGTTGGACACACGGTTCATGTGTACATTTTGACAGCAAGCACTTAACTTCCGGCTAACCCCACACTTTCCAGATGGGTCCTTGCGCGAACTACATTAGTCAAACCTTCAATGAAAACAAACAAATCGATGTTTTTTTTAACCATAATGGTGCATCGTGACCTGTATTCACCAGTTGCACACGTGATCGGCTTGTAATACGCAGATTATAAGCTACAAATGTTTCCGCTGGCATTGATGCATCTGCATCAATAAGTTTTCTTGTTTCTTTATGTTTCAGTGTGATAGATATGCTATACAGTTTCTCAAATTCCAATTGGATTCAACCCTCTCTGTACCGTATCGGTACAGTCGTACCGACAGAAATATAGTTCAATGATTGCCTGGCATTGGCATACAAAAATGAAGAGTTTCTAAATAAAAATTCTCATCATATTATATCTTGTTCGAAAGCTTGGAGTATCATCTTTGAAACTACATAGGCGATAATAAGTTTATTTTCGTTTCGTTCATGTTCATGACGGTGTTCATGTTCAGCTTGGAACTGTTAATAATACCGGTACAGAGAGAGTTAAATGACACCTTGCCCAATATGGATTTTACTGCTTTTAATGCTACTTTCTCTCCATCCGTCCTTCCATCCATACCACACATGTTGTGAGCACGGTATCTGAGAACAATTCAACTGATCAACTTCAAACTTGGAGACTCATTTCACATCAGTGAGACAGCGATTGGTACTGATTTTCACCAAGCTGCATAATCCAAGATGGCTGCCATCGGCCATCTCGGATTGTCCGTGCCACCCATGTACCGAACACGAAATCTTCAGAACAATTCAACCGATCGACTTCAAACATGGGGAACCTCTTCACATCACCGAGATGGCGGTTGGTATTGATTTTCAGCGAGTTGAAGACAGCTGCCATCAGCCATCTAGGATTTCTTACACCCATGAAGTATTTGTCCGTGTTGTGAACAAGATACCTTGTGAACAATTCAACGGATCAGCTTCACACTTGACAAGTCGCTTTATATCAGTGAAACGGCATGCAGTGAGATTTTATGGTGAGACTACTCGGTGTTGACAGATGTGCTTCCTGCAGATGCTCCTTGGACCTGCTCGACTTCGCTTGTTTCCTTAAGCCCGGCGCACACGAGAGCTATCAGCTGAGCTGACGGCCTCAATTGCCTGTCAGCTCAGGGGCTAGCTCTCGTGTGCCGGCAGTTTTTGCTGAGTTTTTGGCCTCGCGAGGCCGGGAAAAAGATATCAAACTTGTTTGATAATTTCGCCTCGCGAGGCCAAATCCTCAGCGTGTGCGGCGAACGCAAGCCAACAGCTCAGCAGTTTTATTGGACCGGCCAATGAATCACATGTTATTTGCACGCGATTTATATGCACGACTATTCAAAATGGTCTTGATGAAGACGTTATGAGGAAACTGAAATCAATTTCGTGAAACTTTTGCTCACCGTGTGCGCTGAAACCACACGGGAGCTAGCCCCTGAGCTGACCGGCAATTGAGGCCGATAGCTCAGCTGACATCTCTCGTGTGCGCCGGGCTTTAATAGGGTCTTGCATACCTGGTGGTCCATCAACTGCGAAGTTGGCGATGATTTCCTGCTGAAGCTGGTTAATCCTCGAGAGCTGTGGAAGGAGTTTGAAGATGTCAATGAGAAGTCGGCTGTGATTGGTTGGATGAGACTTGGACATGGCATAATCCAACACATCCAGGTAGTGCGAGTGCAGGCTGCGGATCTCGTCCAACTTCTTCAGCCCTTCCCACTCTGACAAAGACAATTCAGCAAAATCATTACAATTATGTCCTCAAGAAGTTGAATAAATATTACACTTGACGTTACTTTAGTGTTTGTCTAGAGCATTGCTTTTGAAATTATATTTTACTCTCGTAAAGTGAAGAGAGTCAGCCTGCTTCAGGCTCTGCTTTTAGGTTATTTGAAAAGAGGGTTAACTTGCATTGAGAGTAAAATAACGGAGCTTTGCTCACATCTGCTCTTTGAATGAAGGCGATTCAACGTGCCCGCAACGATTCCATTGTCGATCGAGAGAGAATTACATTTAATGTCTCTTTCAGCAATTTCTATCGTCAACGTCATACAGTAATCTCTCTAATAATTCAATCACAGGAAGTGGGATTTTCCGCCATATAATCTGGGGGTGATCGAATTTATTAGAACCACAAGTTGTCACAAAATGGTTCACAATCATGCAGATAATCCATTATTTCTTTGTTATTTCATCGATTTTAGAGAGTGATCAAATTTTTTAGAACAGCCGATTGAATTTTGTCCCCAAAATTGAGAGTGATTGAATTTTGATAGGGTGATTGAATTATTAGAAGGATTACCATTCTCAGCACTAAATATATGAATGAACCAAACAGAAGCTGCCTTTCTGGAAGAAGTTCTGTAAGGCTTTCAGTATCCATGAAACTTTACTGGACATGACGCTACTCACTGATGCGCCGAAAAATAGTACAGGGCTATTTTATGGAAAACGACTTCTTTCGTTGCTCTGGTGCTGATGTTTCGACTTCCGACTTTCGCAAAGCTATTGAGCTTCAACGAAATACATCAGCACCACAGCAATAAAAGTTGTTGTTATGGCCTTGCGTTAGGGAGCTTCTTGAAATTATGGCATGCGTCCCACGATAATAATAATAATAATAATAATAATACTTTATTTATGGAGGGGATTCAATTAGTACAAACCAATCTTCCTTGAGTCCCTCACACTCGCCCTTACATGCAAGTCATTCACTCACAAACAAAATAGGAAATGAAATCAAGTAAAATAGAGATGAGACAGAGAAAATATGAACATATAAAAATACAGTGATCTTAAGTCACATCTGCATACATTACGTGCAGGCATGGAAATACACTATAACTACATATAGCTAATTACTACAGTCATGGAATTTCAAACATTGACATGTACATACTATAAATATTTTGACAGAATGAAACTTTCCATGCGATAGGAATTGCATATGTCGGTTATCCAAATGGGATACACTGCGCCCAGCGTGGTGTTCTGATCTGGATGAGGAGGAGTTCTAATACCGACGGTCACGGATGTACAAAGGGAAGCAACTTTACCAACGTCACGGCAGAGGGCGTGACTGCTTGGGGGTCAGATCGAAGATTGTTAACATGGTGGATCAAAGGAAATTGACGCAAAACCGTTTCCAGTTCGATAAATGGGCGGCCAAAATGAAATTAAAACAGATGTACTGCAAAGTGACTATCCTAACATATTGACAGACACACGAGGCGCTCTTGTTGTATGATGTAAGATATATATTTCTAGTCCAAATGAATTGAAGAATCTGGTATGTTCTTCTGTGACGTCGATCATTCGCTATGACGTTGCAACAATCCATATTGTGATGACGCCACTCGCGATACCATTGTTGGTGGTCCAAATAACAAACGTCACAAGAGAACGTCATAATACAAATGTATCAAAATATTAAACATTTATAAACAATGTTACTATTTATAACCAAACCAAACCTGCTTTGATTTATGCCTTGATCTCTGCCAGAGATATACAATACAAACGTTAAACGAGAGTTTAAACCAAAAGTTAACTCCCCTGGGGAGATATCTCCCCGGGGAGTTATCCCCCTTTGGGGGAGCTCTCTCAGCTCAGACAGGATATATATAGACTGCCCATAGTATCCATTTCCTCTTTTCTCTTGTTATAAACCGAGACCTGTAGTGTACAAGGCCGCGGAGTGAGGGGAAGGATGGGAGGGCCATTACATCAAAGCAGGTTTGGTTTGGTTATAAATAGTAACATTGTTTATAAATGTTTAATATTTATGGCCCAAACCTACACCTGCTTTGATTTATGCCTCACTACCAACATATGGAGGTGGGAACCTCGGTCTTGATGTATTTGCAATGGCAGGCTTAATATCCGCTGAGATAATCATAATCACAAACAAGACACAATAATATTCAACAAGAAAACCGTGGTTAGAAAACGCATAAGGTAGTCATGGATATAAGAAGTGGCTACTTATCTGTTGCATGTCTCCATGCATGTAGCTGTGGTCTTGGATGTGGAGCACAGTGTTACCCGCCGTACAGGACTCGGGCACTCTTGCCGCAATGAGTACTTGGAGGGCAGCATGTATGAGTTGGGATCTTCAATCGCCAATGTAGCATACAAGGCGTCCAGTTCTGTGATAGTGGTAGGGGTGCGCAGTATTACCACCATAAAAACTAAGGAACCGGAGTGCCAAAGCTGGGAGGATAATCAGGATAGAGATGGGAAGAGTCCTCCATGCTCTTACCAGGCGACTAACAGATACCCTAGTCAGTCCACATTCCGCTTTATATCCAACTCTGTGTACTTTAATCCATGATGCAGATTGGACTGTTGAGAGTTGACAGCGGAATCTCTGAGTCTACGTCTTCATCAATCCTCTGTAGTTCAGTCCATGTTGCTGACACTGGACCCTCTAGGATGGATGCAGAAGACTCAGCTGAGATGATCTGGAAGAAGAAATCAAAGCTTTAATCTGAAATGACACAAACAAATCTGCAGTAAAGACAAAGATTAAAATCATAATTGTGTCAAGCCTTAAAAGATAACTTGAGAGATGGCGGCTGGCCAACTGACCTATTACTTCTCTTAGGTGAGCTAAAAAGAGCACAGATATGACAATAATTCTCAACAAAAAGAACCCTGCTCGGGATGCAGTGGGTAATTATGGAGTAGTAATAGAAGTTACTTATCTTTTGAATGTCTTCAACTCTGTGATCGTGGATGTGGTGCACAAATCTTACCAACCCGCAGGGACCCAGGCCTGAAGCACTATGAGGTATGCTAAAGTAAGCGATGTACGAATCGGAAGGCATTAGAGCGCCTTCGTAGCATACATGGTGACTTATAACCACTCTCACTGTCCACAAACCGACTGAAGTCAACTCCCTGTACTTTAGTCCCCTGTCGCTGACACTGGGCTGTTGAGAGTTGACAGCGGAATCTCTGAGTCTACTCTGTGTCTTTGTCAACTGTCTGTACTTTACTGTTGCTGACACTGGTGACCTGAAAATAAACATTATTAATACTCACAAAAGTGTCAGTTCTTGTACGTTGAAACTGTGAGTTGACCGCCAGGAGACTCAGTTGATATGATCTAGAAGGTCATAGCTTTAACCTGAAATGACACAAGCAAATCCGCAGTAAGGGCAAAGATTAAAACTCACCATTGTGTCAGGCTTGATTGAAAACTTGAGAGTCGGAGCCTGGCAATCTGAGCTATTACTTCTTCCTGGTGATCATGTTGTGGACATATATGACTGAGAGATGAGATGAGATGATACAGCAAGCTGTCAGACTTGCTGCGCCGATACAAAATGCCGCCCCCCCCCCCTCTTTTTGAAAATTTACTTGACCACGTGCTGGGCGGCCTCTAGCGGCCCAAGCGTGGTCACTCTATCTGATTGCACTGACATGTCTCTCAGATAGAAGTTAGTGAACGTGGAATTTGCCGTCCAAGCACAAGACTGGACATAAAGGCCATGACGTAGCGATGGCACGGATCTCATAAGAAGAAGCAGTAGACAGTAGCGGGGGAGCGTCAATGGCCAATTGATATGACCACTTAATGGTTTTCTTTAACCACGAAGCGATGGTATCCTTATTAATGTCACGTACCGCCGAAGGACGAAGGGACAAGAATAACAGACGACGCAAGCCCCGACCGGGATCGGTACGAGTGAGATAGTGGCGAATGGCTCGAACAGGGCATAACAGAAGGTCGTCTTCTAGGCCATGTACGAAGTCTGATAACGCAGGGATGGAGTACAAACGTTGAGCACACGGACCTAAGCGAACACTCATTTTTGCCGATGAACTCAGGAATAGGTCAAAACGATACGCGAGACCAATCCGCCGTCCAGGTCATAGACGATCTCTCAAGCGCATGAAGTTCAGACACTCTAGACGCCAAAGCGAAAGCCGCCAGAAAAGCAG
>JAVTVY010055640.1:0-31076 GCA_036873755.1 Hanleya hanleyi | reverse complement strand
AAATAAGCCTACACAAGTTTAAACCATACACGACATCAACTGCAAAATCACGGTAGTCGGTGACATATCTGTGACATCATTTTCAATGCAATTTTTTACGATTTTCCCGTCAGATTTATGTGTTTTCTTCGCAAAAACAACATAATTAATTAATAAATAATAATCTGATGTGAAATAAAATAGCTTTAACTTACTTTTCCTAACAGTAAAACAGGAATTCTTAACAAAAATGACGAAAACCTCACTTGTCTGGTACCTACATAATCGCCATTTTGAATTTCCCCATGATCCTCTCCTCGGGAGGAGAGGAAGAGTATTCAAATAGGTTCAATAGGTTTAAACCATACACGACATCAACTGCAAAATCACAGTAGTCGGTGACATATCTGTGATATCTAGATAAATTATAAATCAAATCATGATTTCATTCACTAAATTGTATGACTATCAGTGTGACTAATATCGAGATTGACGCCATGATGACGTCACATGGACATCATTTTCAATGCAATTTTTACGATTTTCCCGTTTTTTCTTCGCAAAAACAACATAATTAATTAATAAATAAAAATCTGATGTGAAATAAAATAGCTTTTATTTACTTTTCCTAACAGAAAAACAGGAATTCTTAACAAAAATGACGAAAACCTCACTTGTCTGGTACCCACATAATCACCATTTTGAATTTCCCCATGATCCTCTCCTCGGGAGGAGAGGAGGAGTATTCAAATAGGCTCAAACTGACCCCAATGTGATAAACTGCAAAGTCACGGAGTGTCAACTCGTTAGTAGTAGTGTTACGTGATTACAGGTCTTATTTTGATGCGTGCGCAGCATATTTTGTGGCGGAAGTGTGGAGGGTCGGGGGATTCCCCAGTGGGGGATTCCCAATGACGATCACGTGATCAAGGCATGTCTAGACTTGTTCTGGGTTGTACAGTTCTGCCATACGGAGACACAGCCGCCATCTTAAACCCACCACCCACCATCCCACCACCAGCCGCCATCTTAAACCCACCACCCACCATCCCACCACAGCCGCCATCTTAAACCCACCACCCACCATCCCACCACAGCCGCCATCTTAAACCCACCACCCACCATCCCACCACAGCCATCTTAAACCCACCACCCACCATCCCACCAATAATAACCGCCATCTTAAACCCACCACCCACCATCCCAATCAAGCAACCTCATCTTAAACCCACCACCCACCATCCCACCACAGCCGCCATCTTCAACCCACCACCCACCATCCCACCACAACCGCCATCTTAAACCCACCACCCACCATCCCACCACCAGCCGCCGTCTTAAACCCACCACCCACCACCACCACCCACCATCGGATTGTAGAAAAACGTATAAAAGCAGGCTATTTTTAGGGGGTGGGGTGTATTCATTGCACTACCCTGCGGAGCACTCTGACTGACCTGACCTGACCAGCCTGCCTGCCTGCCCGCCTGCTTCACCTCTAGCCAGCCAGCCAGACAGCCTGCTTGCCTACCCGCTTGTATGAGACGAAAGCATGAGACGTGGAGAAGATTTTCCCTGGCACCCAGCAGTACCTCCGGTTGAAGCCTTGCCTGAAGACGAGCGTGTGAGGGAGACCCGCACTCTTACACCGGACTGCACCCTATTGTTGTATCCCAAACGTGTGGAGCTCATCGATGACGACAGTAGGTGTTGGTGTACGTCTGAACCAGCGCGTGTCTCTTTATCCCCGGAAGGCTGGACTACCTTGAAACGGGTGTTATTGGGTGACCTCGACGGTGATAGCATTCACCTGTGTGACGTCTACATTTTCCGCGGTCCCTATTTTGCTCGACTCCTCTGTCTCAAACAAGGTGGTTTTACTCTGCACCCTGATCTATGGACAGCCTTGGAAAAAGTAATCCCCATGGTCGATGAAGTACTATCTCTATAGGAGCCACATAACCCATCAGAATACTGCGTATCACGGACTACACCCGTAGAGCTACATCTGGTCTATAAAACACGTCCCTCTGGATCCTACACCTTCATTTCTACGGTTGCAGAGCCATGGCGGAGATCCAGCCCCATGCGACTCGCATTTTACAGCATGCCACCGCGGTGAATTCATTCACGGGTTACCGAGCAGTGGTCCGGTCCATATTTGCAGATGGCGATGACAACGAGGGACGACGCCAGATCCTGAACGAGTTCACAGAAGCGGTCCTCCACAGAGTGCACTCGATGGAGAGGCGTGCCATCACTCACCACTACTGGACTATGACAGCCATCCCTGATGCTCGGGCTATGGACCACGAGCGCTCACGCCGGAACCAGCACCGGCTGGTTGGCCTCATACTAGTCTGTGCCCTATTGACCCTGGCGCTGTGGTATTGACACTATAAATACCAGGGTCAGACAGAGTGTGTGTCATTCACTGTTCGACATTTACAGCAAGCATGTCATCCGTCCTACGAGCCATCCTGCCCCTTACACCCCAGGTGGGGTTACACGTCTATGAAGATAAAGTCACCCTGGTGGAAGAATGTGGAGCTATTTGCTGGTCGCCCGCTGAGACCGTATCGAATACGGTGACGCTACAGCGTGACGGCTGGACCAAATTTAAACGGGTGTTGAGCGACGAGCTCGACGGACACCTCATCCACATAGACAATGCCATCTACGTATACCGTGGGCCTTTCTTCGCACGTTTGGGCCGCTACCAAGATGCTACGCGAAGCTTCACCGTACACCCCCATCTGTGGTCAGCCTTGGAGAAAGTAGTGCCTATTGTGGACCAGCTGTTTACACCGGACGAGCGATCATCAGACGAGTTGGCGTGGGCTCGTGCTATGGAGGACGCGCTGGCTGAACCCCATGAACAACAACTACATGAACCCGACGACGACGAGGCTATAGACTATCCGGCTGAACTGAGTCAACCAACACAACGGTGATAGAAACTTGTTATAAATAAACCATACTCTCCGGGTCCATCATCATTGTGTCACCATGAAGCGCTGGGAGAAGGTGTTGGATAACTTATACTACAGTTCCGACAGTCCGGCGGCCTATAGTGCATTGTCGGCTCTCTATCGAGCGGCCAAACCCCAGGGGATACATCTCCATCCCGATTTAACAGACTTCATGGATCAAGGCACAGAGACGTGGTGTTGGAATACTAAAACGTTGCAAAGCCTGGACAGTATGGTGTGCGGACAATATTGCTTGTTTTACCTGTACCATCGATGCCGAGGAAGACCCTTATCTACCATCGTCCATGTTTGACGAGTACCCCAAGGCCGAGGACCGAGATGTACTCGTCTATGACTGGGCCGCCCATCATTTCAATGTACAAGTCCCGTTCTGGGCTTGAATTCTTTCAATGTACATACGCCCGCTGTTCTGGGCTTGAATTAATTACAAGCCCCTTGTTCTGGGCTTCAGTTTTCACGTGGTTGTTCTCACGTTGTTGTTGTTCACTGAATAAAAAAAAGAGATCTCACCAAAAAAAATTCTGTCTTGTGTGTTTTATTCATAATGCATCTGAAGATTCAGTCAAACTGAAATCAGTGGTGTAGGATGGGGCCAAAATATAACCCACCAAGGTTAGAATGCAAGCGCACTATAGTAAAAATAGAGAGGCCAATGAGATCAGCCCACAGACCAAGTACGTGTATTTGGTCTAGGTTTGGAGCGGACATTTCATTGAGGTACGTGTATACGGTGAGTGAAGAGACTCGTCCAACACGTATAGATTATGACTATAAGTTCTATGTATTCTTCGAACCTTGCCGAAAGGGAGACCGTTTGACAGGTGACCTTTTGATCCGCGCGTGCGCACTGCCGGGGATGACGCGCGCACTGCCGGAGAACCCCCGCGCGCGCGCGCGCGCGCGCGCTGCGTGCTGGGTGCTGGGGCGGGCCAGGCCGGTGGAAAAGTGCCGGCGGTTGAACATCCGGACGTCTAAGGACGTCTCTTTCAGTGCTCGGGATGTGACCCATCAATACCCAGCAACCCAACAGAGGTGTTAAGACCATGATATAACCTGCTCGGAGCATGGTTAGTACGAATGATTCGGTGGTGGTGGTGGTGTTCAATAAAAACTGCATGAAAACCCAAGTGAAGTTCGAATATTTATTAAGGTGAACAAGTGAACAAGAATGTATGTACAAGTATATAAGAACGTTGCAAACAAGAATTAAGGTGAACGTATGTATAGAGAGAGAGAGAGAGAAATCACAGTGAAGTATATAACAGTTCAACCGAGTCCTCGCACTGACGTATATCGAGTACTTATTCAATAGAATGACAAACAAGTTCATGGTGTAATGTATATATAGAGAGTTATTTAGAGTCCAAATATGTATGTCCATTAGAAAAGTCCGGGTATAAGATATGTTCACAAGTCCAAGTAAGTGGTACTGATGCCATCGGCCAACACTTTCCGTTTCGGGTAGAAAGATGTGAAGGCATCTCGTTTCTGGATGTAGGTTCGCATCTGGTGGTCGACGACGCGGAATCCTCGGTTAGTGCCACTCGCACTGGTCTGGCTTTGGAGCACGTCCAGGTACAAGGCTTTGTCGATGTTGGGGTCACGCCGGTTGACTCCTTTGCAACTGAACTTATTGTTTCCATCTCCACCGTAACAGAAGTAGGTCTTGGACGACAGGGCGATCATGGCATCTCCGCTCCACTCCAGCTTAAACAGGCCCGGCGTCCGCTTGTCGTACTGGTAATGGTCACGTCTAGGTAGCCACTGGTCCCGTTCCACCTCATACTGTGCGCGTAACTCCGGTTTCACCAGGGACTCCCAATCCGCATTAGAGACGGCCATGTAGGCAGAGTCCGTGTCCATTTCCATGAGTTGCCAATCGGCTGGATTGAAATACACACCCATGAAATCGTAGAGGAACTGGAGCATCCTCAGCTTGGCCACCTGGTATACCATACATCCAATTTGGAGGGGCAGGTTGTAACGAATGACCTTTTTGGCTAAAGAGATTTCATAGGTATCATCATCGATGACGTCGACGGACCGAAACAGAGGCGAGTTGATCTTTTTGCGGCTTGTTTGGTTGTACAGATATTGACGTTGACGTGCTTGTCTTGGTTGGTGACCGTTTTTCCATAATAACCATTGTCTGTCAATTTCCAAGACTCACCGATGATGGCCTGACTAGGATCTTGGTCGCCTTGACGACGGGCAGACGTGACGATGTCGGCATTCCGCGCGAAACAGGCGTTGGGTATATACTGAAGGACTTGGTACACGCGCGTCACTTTGAGGCCATGGCTCATGTACCACTGTAGCAGAGGGGTACCCAGCAAGATTTTCTCTGCCCACATACTCCCAATCAACATTCGACGAGGTTGTTTCAATACGTCATGTTCCTCAGCATAGGCGCCCATGGTCTCTCCAATGTCAGCCCGACCCACCAGCGTGTTCTTGAAGATAGGTGGGCACTGGGCGAAGAGGGGCTTGAGATGGTCGGGAACATGCAGGTCGCATTCCACAAATCCATACAGGGTCCCGGAACGAACGGCGTCGAAAAGCTGTGGCAGGGTCAAGAGTGGTCGGCGACTCAACGGGTACTCGCGCGCTTTACCCCAAGTCGCGTTTGACGTAATCTCCATTCTCCACCACTTCTGCTCGTAATTCTTCTGCTGATTTCCCACGTCGTCCGTTGAAGCGTCCAGCGCTGAAAGGACATTGGTGGCCGTGCCAGTAACACCCATAACATTGAAATACGGTCGGTGTTCCTTGTACAAGGGGAGTCGACGATCTCCTATGGGCTTCTCTGTGGCGTTGGTCTGATGGCGTATATAAATTCCCCGTCGATCGGCTTCCCAATCCAACCACTGGTCGGCGAGATGTTTGTACGGCGTACGTTGAGGTGTGAAATGTTGACCGTCTGCCCACCAGCGCGTATAATGCCCACTGGGCATGGGTTGGGCGAGAGACCACAGGTACAGGGCATTGGCGTCAAATCCAATGATTTTGGCACAGGGTTTCCCACCGGGAAGAGTCGTGACATCCTTCTCATGGTAGCGGTGAAAAATAAGGCTCGGTCCGCCGACGATGTTCTGTTTTAAACAATCATACATGTCCTCATCTTTTTGTTGTATCAGCGAGAAGTAGGTAGGACACTCTTGGAAGAGATGGCGAAGCGCGAGACCCGGTAAACTCAAACACTCCTTGAGGATGTCGACGTGCATTTGATGCCGAAAGAGTTGGACCATTTTCTCGGCCGCTTCGAGGAAAGGGACCACATCTAAGTTGTTATACCACACCAGGAAATCTCGCAAGGTCTGCATGTGTTGGTCATTCCATACCTGCTGTAGTTCCTGGTACGTGTCTTCCGAACATTCCACTTGCTTGAGATCGTCATAGAACGCATCCCGGGATGGCAACTGTGTTTCCTCCAAGCGGTCGAGCGTCGATATGTAGGTGTAAGGGAACTTCCCCTTGGTTTGTGCACAGTCATAGGCCTTCACCCACTGATCGTAGCTATAATTGGGAGCTAAGTAGTTCCGTACATCCAGGAAATGGAGTGATGTGGTGGTGAGGGCCATGTGGTTGTTGATCTTTTTGATGACGGACTTGATGGTATCGGACTGGGCCAAGTAAGGGTAGAGAAATTCCTTCACCATGTTCAGATCGATTCGCCCCGAGTTGAATCCGAGCACCGGTAACTGGCTTAAGTATTGCAGGAAGCGGATTTTCAATTTCTCTGCATACGGTTTAGGTAAAGGCACATCCTGCAGTTGCAGCCCACTGTGTTCCATTTCCTGTCTGTCAAATATTTTCCCACTGTGCTCCATTTCCTCTCTGTCAAATATTTGCCCACTATGCTCCATTTCTTCTCTGTCAAATATTTGCCCACTATGCTCCATTTCTTCTCTGTCAAATATTTGCCCACTATGCTCCATTTCTTCTCTGTCAAATATTTGACCACTATGCTCCATCTCTGACTCTTCATCGTCGCTGAACGATACACCCAGTGTAGGAATCCGGTCGTCGAGTTGGTCCAGTACGTCCTGGAACTTGGACACCAATAGTTCTGTACTGGCCGCACTCACTTCCTCTAAGTCCTCCATCATGCGGGTAATCAAGTCATGGGCGTCGCCGGTGGACACGAAACAGACGGGTGCAGCGTCATAGCCAGGTACGTTGCTGGAAATACTCACACTCAGGGGAATATGGCGCTGCGTCCACTGTGTTTTCGCCGAGGCCGCATCCATCGGTTCCAACATCGCCTCGAAATCGTAACATGCCCGGTAAGGAAAATAACGATGCTCTTCTGGTATGATGAGACCTTCATCCGCCAGTTCCTCGAAGATGGTGGGCGTGTTATGGTACACACCGCCAGGAAATTTCCGTTTGACAGTGTGGTCACAAATCTTCTCGTGGGAGTGAAGATGGCTGGACTGTTTAAACACCCGATGGCATTGGGCACAACTGTAGGATTGCGCGTACAGACTCATATCATAGATCAGGGAAAAATGATTCACCCCGCCGTCGTCGAAGATGTTGACTTTCATGGTGGAAACATACCGTTCTGAAGACCGATGCACCAATTCAGCCACAAATGTGTCATGACCCTCCTCTTCACCCTCCTTCTCTTCCCGTAGTAAACGGTACACAAAGATATTGACGTTGAACAGGGACTCCACGACATCCAAATTCTTGAATGGGACTCCCCGGAACTGCCGCGGATCTAGGCCTTGTTCCTCTAAATAATGTCTCCAATAGATATTGGCCCTACTATCACAAGTCTTGGGATGACATTCGTCCACATGCACGGCCAAACACCGGAACAGACATTTCTGGTCTTTGTAGGACCCGTTTGACCCTCCGGTTAATGCATACAGTCCTTTTCGATTGAGTAGCCAAGCGGGTAGTAGTACAGGGGCACCGATCGGATGATCTCTCATTTTGGTCACGAAAAATGTCACGTTGGTGACCATTTCCACAGTCCACTTGGTATTGGGCCGCTGCAACCGGGCCCATTCCAATGGGTCCAACGTAGTCAGTTGGTCGATGAGGGGCTCCAGTGACGCATGATTGATGATGGTGAATGGTTTGTCAAACACATAGGTATTATTGCTCGGGTAAAAATACCGTACCTGATCCGTCTCTTTGTGCCGTAGAATATAGCCGAATGTCATATTCACTTTGAATGCTGTCACTTGGTCTCTGAAAATGTTCTCGGCATAGTTAGGAAGATACGTGAGGTCCTGTAGCCGGAAATTATACAAATCTTGAATAGGGCGATGACGGTGGAAACATCGTCGGATGGTGCTCCAATGGCGCCGATAGATGTCACTCACAGGGTGGTCTTCGTGCAAGGCGTCAGCGGGAGGCACAGCTGGATCCCCAGGAAAGTCGTGTTCGCCTCTCACATTCTCACGCGCCAAAGGAGATCTCGATCGGTCACGTCGCCTCATCCTGATCGTATATACTCCTGTAAAATAGAGCCGATTTTGACAATGAAGCGGTCACGACTTCTTATTTCTTTGGAGGGGCAAGGTCAATAGGACTTGCGCTTTTTATACTACTAAAATGTGAAGTATCTTACATCTAGCTTTAAGGCCGTGATATGCATATGAAGTATTCTGGGGCATGGTCAGTACTTCCAAATTTCCCCTTTGTCTACTACTCGCCGATTTTTTAATTTTTTTTATTATTATTATTTATTTATTTTCCCCGAGAGCTACAACATGACACCTCACTCTACCCAATCGGGCCACTAGTGCTCCAGCTAGACTCCACCCCGTATGGATTTATACATACATTGGGCTAATATCCCAGTATATGAGTGTCTATTGGTCTATATGCATCTATATACAAGCCTACCCGGTACTTAAAAAAACATTTCATAGCTTTTCCCATCGTATTCTACAATCTCACAGCCCAGAGTAAAATGCATAAACAAATGACCACCACCCTATACACTCAAAAAAGATAGAAATGCGCGAATGAGAGGAATTGGGATAGACCGAGTTGTCTCCCTTGCATCAAAGCGTCTAGATGGGGCTGTGGTTGGAAATGTGCGATTATCCGGGGAATTGTACCAATTGTCATTCTACGCGCCATTTTGTCACACAAAACTCTTAAATTCGTGCATCATATTATTCTAGAATGTATTGTGAACACTTTGAGATAAACTGAAACGTACGGGTAGGAGAGATCTTGTCTGTTTAGTCAATTGTTGGATCATGTCGTCTGCCAGTTCGTTGTTGGTGCTGGCAGTACTACGCTGTAATCTCAGCTGAGCCATGCGCGAGGCATGGTGTAATTCTTGTTGTTAAAGTCAATGAGTGATTTTGAGCGACAAACTCTATAAATAGTAAGATCGTAGGCATATATAGTGATGGTGTACGGATATTTCATGACGTAGCGGGAATGTGTAACGTAGAACAAATGTACGGTGTCCCATTCCGTGCTCCTTGTCAAGTTGCTGGAAAATATCCTGGAGGACTGACTGCATATGTGGAGAATTATTGGAGCTTTATATGTCATGAGCTGCTTGAGAAAATACGTGAAATTTGCATTGATAAATGGTCCAAAACCCGCAGTGGACGTCCATTCAATCGCGCGAATGAAACTAAAAATAGAGCTGTTTTGTTGACATAAAAACAGCTGATCCATGTGAAGGATGGTTCAGTTACACGAGAAAATTCTGCCAATATATAAATGCCTACCTATAGATACTAAACTTGGCCGCTACAAGTTTCCATAATATAGGGAAATAACTGTGATGTCTTTTTTCACTGTTCTCCTGAAGACCTAAGCTGAAAAATTTCGAGAAGGGGGGGGGGGGGGTAATTTCCTAGCATAGATATTATTAAAAAATAATTTATATTACATACGTGTACGGTGTTGATTGGTGTTACTGAGTGATACTGGTCAGCTGCATGTCATCAATGAGGCGAACACGGTACTTTTGAAGCTTCACTTGCTGGGATGACTGTGGGCTCAGGCTGGTGAGTAACTGCTACGGTGTAATAGTCTGGTGAATTGGCACTGGTAAAATGAAAAAAAAAGTAAAAGGTTCTCCACAGCTCATACAAGCAGGCAAGCAGGCTGGCTGGCTGGCTAGAGGTGAAGCAGGCGGGCAGGCAGGCAGGCAGGCTGGTCAGGTCAGGTCAGTCAGAGTGCTCCGCAGGGTAGTGCAATGAATACACCCCACCCCTAAAAATCGCCTGCTTTTATACGTTTTTCTACAATCCGATGGTGGGTGGTGGTGGGTGGTGGGTTTAAGATGGCGGCTGTGGTGGGGTGGTGGATGGTGGGTTTAAGATGGCGGCTGTGGTGGGGTGGTGGATGGTGGGTTTAAGATGGCGGCTGTGGTGGGGTGGTGGATGGTGGGTTTAAGATGGCGGCTGTGGTGGGATGGTGGATGGTGGGTTTAAGATGGCGGCTGTGGTGGGATGGTGGATGGTGGGTTTAAGATGGCGGCTGTGGTGGGATGGTGGATGGTGGGTTTAAGATGGCGGCTGTGGTGGGGTGGTGGATGGTGGGTTTAAGATGGCGGCTGTGGTGGGGTGGTGGATGGTGGGTTTAAGATGGCGGCTTGTGGTGGTGGGTGGTGGGTTTAAGATGGCGGCTGTGTCTCCGTATGGCAGAACTGTACAACCCAGAACAAGTCTAGACATGCCTTGATCACGTGATCGTCATTGGGAAACCCCCACTGGGGAATCCCCCGACCCTCCACACTTCCGCCACAAAATATGCTGCGCACGCATCAAAATAAGACCTGTAATCACGTAACACTACTACTCTCGTTTTTCTGTTCCGGTGATAGAGTAGAAGGGCCTGATAGGTTTAACCCTATCTGGCCTGGGCGATTTCGGGTGTACCGCAGCCAGGGCTGAAACTTACCACACTATATCTTTGGGTCAAGCTCTACAAGAAAATGTAAAAAAAAATCCAAGATGGCCGACATGATGACATCACTGTGACGTCATTTTCAATTACAGCGTTTTTGGACGATTTTTCGGTCAAAATCTTCGAATTTTTTATTTTTGTTTTTTCTTCACAAAAATTGCACGATAAATTAGTAAATAATAATCTGATATGAAATGAAATAAGTTTTACCCACTTTTCCGTACAGAAAATAAAAAAAAATTAAGAAATATGACGAAAACATCACTTTTTCTGGTACCACACATGGCCGCCATTTTGAATTTACCCATGATCCCCTGCTCGTGAGGTTATGCAAATGATCTCAAAACGACCCCAATATGATAGCCTATAACGTCACGAAGTTTCAGCTCACCATTTCTTTTAGCGTTCCGGAGATATCTTAGAAAGTTTGATAGGGGGGAGGGGCATTTTGACCCCGCCCCCCCCCCCCCCACCCAGGCCTGGTAGGGTTAATGGAGGAAGGGAGAGAGGGGGAACAAATCAGGGGGTATTTTTGGTGATGCTAAGACATATGTTACAGTAAAATGCATTGAATCGCGTTGAATCAACATGCTGAATTTTTGCGTAATTTTTGAAAAAATATGGCGAAAACAGCACTTTTCTGGTACCCCCACATGGCCGCCATTTTGAATTTACCAATGACCCTCTGCTCGGGGGGGGGGGGGGATCATGCAAATAGACTCAAAATGACCCCAATATGATAATCTAGAAAGTCACGAAGTTTCAACTCTCAATTTCTTGTCGTTCCGGAGATATGAGCAAAAAACCAACAGGGAAGTGCGAGGTTTTCGTCATTTTCTTCAAAATTTCTATTTTTCCGTGATGTAAATGGGTGAAAATTATTGTATTTAACGTGATATTATTGCCTACTAATCTATCACAGAGTTTTTGCGAAGATAACACATTATTAAAAAAAACAAAAAACAAACAAGTAAAAAATGACGGAAAATCGACCATAATGGCCCGCTGTGAGGTCACCTTGATTTTTTTTTGGTACAGCTTGACCCAGGGTCATATTGTGATAAGTTTCAGATCCCTAGCTCGAGGGGTAAAAAATATATGGTCTTTCAGAATATCATTGTCTACAGGTAGCTCAAAGTCTATACAGTTGATTGATAGTCATTTCCACTCTTAGAACGCAGTAGATTTCCAAGTGGATAGTTGGATCTTAATCAGTCTACCGTGTCGCAAGAGTTCAAAGACAAATCAAACCGGTGTTACTTACATGTATGATCCGTTTTCGGCTTCTTTTTCGTTCATACGTTTGATACGGGTGTGTTTAACGCGCGTATTTGCGGATCGCTATTCCTGTTTAGAAAGGTATTGAACACCTGAACATCGGTTCCATGAAATTCGGAGCTCAGTTGGAAGGCAATGGGTAGAAGATTATAAGCGTTGTGTATGTATATCCTGTCTCAGTGATTCAATACTACATGTACAAAGAGCCAAATAGAAGAACGTACTGGTATAGGCACAAGCTTCCTTTCCCATGCCGTGTTCGGTATTATAATTAAGTTGGAGCGTCCTCAGACCCGTGGGCAATCGACGGCAGATAGTACAGTATTAAAGATAGTCTTTGACGGGATCAGAGAGTTGTCACCCCAAAAGACTACAAATGACGAAAACCATGAGGCCACTCTGGGATTAAAGAGGTCAGCTCCTCAGACACCTTGTTGTAGGATGGGACTAACTAGAGCACGCGTGAGGTTTCCGGATGTAAAAGGAATAGGACCCACTGGTGGCTCCAGGTGTGAAAAGAATTAGGATCCAAACGTTGTGATACATGTATGGACTGAAATATTATTGACAGCGATGTTAAATCAGTCAGTCACCCTTATCATGGTTATCAGCCTACTTCTTATCAAAACACTGATTTTGCATATGTGAATGTGCAGGAGTATTCGACTCCAGAAAAAAATACACTTAGCGTTGTCGGATTGTATTTGTTAGGTAAACGAGGTGATCAGTTATAGTAACTTATCCTAATTCAGGTTGTTACTTTACAGTGGGTCTACACTTTTGATAATCTCGCGCTTGGATTCTCCGTCTTAGTAAACCCCCGCTGTGCGGAGACTGCCAAGGCAATTTTATCCTCGGTATTAAAATGGCTTACGGCGTGAATGCCACAGGGTTGATCGTCATTGCCGACGGGCAGACAACTGTGTTTGGAGGTTGATTAACTCAGAAACTCTGGCTGTGATAGCTGAATATAGGTGAAGCGGCGTGGCATTCCTGTCACAGCTCAGAGCGGGCGTAGGTTAAAATTTCGCGATAAAAGCTGGCCTTCCGAAAAATGCCTTTTCGCAACCATTCGCTGACGAAAATAACGAAACAGGAGATAAATATTATGCCAATTTGACACAGTTTGACCGACCTGAGCTTCTTTGACCATGTACCATCTTTCATGACTGTTTTGATGCTGACAAAATGTGATCAAACGTGTGGAGAAAACAGTGACTGATTTTCCCGTTTTGGCGCGTTTCTGTCTAGCTAAGATTCATAGCGTCTCCCTTCCCTCAATGCTATGCGGACGACAAATACATTTCCCTGGTGGTAACTCGAACATCTCCATGGCGCACTTATTATTACCTTTGCGCCCTATTGGATCTTCATTAACTTGAGAAAATATGCCGCCATGAATAAAAATACCATAATCGATGTTGTGATCATCATCCCCTGTATACACGGTGTCTATTATGACGGAAATGCCCATCTTCTTGACCCTCGATTTCAGGTGATTTTGAGGCTCCATAGGGATAATTTTATTTCTGTATTTTATTCATGGCGGCCCATTTTCTCAAGTTAATGAAGGTCCAATAGGGCGCAAAGGTAATAATAAGTGCGCCATGGAGATGTTCGAGTTACCACCAGGGAAATGTATTTGTTGTCGGCATAGCGGTGAGGGAAGGGAGACGCTATGAATCTTAGCTAGTTTCTGTCATGTTGTAAGAATATGACCCACGTTATTTTTATCTCGTGACCTTCCTGATCACGTGAATAAACACACGTCGCAACATTTTTGGTTCATAACCGGCAAGAATCTATTTCTGATGACGTGAACAAAAAGGCCAACCACATTCTGCGCATGTGCCTGTCAACCGAGGAAAAAGAAACACAACGTTTTTTTTTTTTGTTTTTTTTTTTTACAAAATCCCCTTGAAGGCAGATTCTATCTAATTGAAGAAGTCATTAGGTTGATGTCGTAGTGCTGGAGATGCCAAATCATATTATTTATTCGACAAAATGCTTTTCGTGCCTCTGTCACAATTCCCCACCGCGTGCAGTTAAAGATCTCTAGCGACTGACGTCTTACTTAGTTATTTCCATTTCGGGCTCTATCAGTCATTCGAGCTAAGGAGTCAGCAACAACAACAACAACAACCAAAAAAAAAAAAAAATAGACTCCTTTGTCGTTGTTTTCGGGCTAGAGGTTGATCAGAGATATATATGACACAGAATTAAAAATATGTTTACATTGGTCAGTCGATCAACCTAATGTGGTATTGTTTTTACCCCTCGGCCAAAATCGGGGTATTGTCGTCGTCATGTACGTCCGTCCGCTCCGCCCGTACGTCCGTTACCACATTTTAGACAAAACCGCTTGAGACACAACCACCAAATTTTGAACACTTGTTTATCTGGCGCTAAGTCAGACGCCTATCTAAAGCTCGTCCCATATTTTACGGAATTGTGTCTATTAATTTCTATGTCTGTCCTATATGCTTGAATGTAACCAACTATATCAACAGAACTGTGTTCGATATAGCTAATATATTTTGGAAAATTATGTTGTATTGCAGAAGTCAGCAAAAAATTATGCCACTTTTCGGGTGCAGTTATCTCTGATTTTGTGATATATGCTTGAATGTAACCAGTTATATATAATTAACTGTGTTTGATACAGCTACCAAATGACGAGGAAACTTTTTTATCCAGTTGTAGTCCAGATGCCCACAAAAAATAGCTGTCTCGGTCCATATCTTATGGAGTTATGCCCCTTTCGGATGTAAGATTTTGTGATCTGTAGTTGAATGTTTATCTGCAGATCCGTGTTCGATACAGCTGCTAAATTTTTGAAAACTTATTCATCTAGTTGTATTCTAGAAGCATACCAAAAAAAATCATCGTCTCGGCCCTTATTTTATAGAGTTATGCCCCTTTTCGGGTGTAATAATCCTGGATATGCTTGAATGTAACCAGTTGTACCCGAAGAAATGTACTCAAAACAGCTACCAAATTTTGGAAACTTATTTATCCACTTGTATTCTATAAAAAAAATATATTCGTCTCGGCCCTTATATTATGGCTCCTTTTTGTGTATAAATCCAGATATGATTTTGTGATATATATTTTTCTATGTATCTGTTATATCTGCGGAATTTGTGATTTTATCTAAAAAGGACCATTCTGGATGATTAGTATAGCCATAATATGTTGCACATTCTCGGCATATTTCTCAATTGCTTGGGGGAAGCGATGGGTTTTGTGAGTATCAACCTCATGTTTTTAAGCGAATCCTGCCATCCCAGACCAAGTGGGGTCTGTATATGGGTACTATATAATTCGTGGTGATAAACATAATGAATCAGTTGGTCTTAGCCGAAGAAAAAAAAAAGATAACAAAAACACTCATAATTGAAAACTGATCTGAACATTCAACGAGTAGCACTTTTAATAGTTTATAATGTCACTCCCGGCGGTGTGCTGCCTTAGAGAGTTGGTTGCAGCAGGATCAGTTGAACGATCAGTTGATAGTGCTAGTTCTGTCAGTTGATTTGTTAACTGGGCCAAACAAAAAGGGGGCAATTCCAACAGTGAATGAGTGATGTGATAATCATATTTGCAAAACCCTGGCATGGGATTGGTCAGAGTACATACATCACCAAGACCACTTTCGCACATGTCCGATAACATATCGTTAGATATATACCCGCCCCTTTGTAATGACTAATTCAAGCACGGAACTTCCGCCAATCAAAAATACCAATCAAAGCCCGTCCGACGAAATTTCATAGTGATTCCTAAACTGACAATCGATTTGATCTCGACGTTGGTGATATCAGCTGTCATAACAAAGTTCGATATGAACTCCAAGGTAAAGGCAGTTCAGCCCACTATATTCGTATACGGATGCAAACAGGCCCAGGCAAATCTACGCTGAGATTTGTTTTGGCTGGGTTTGGCACAGACGTAGAGTTTTAGCGCATTATTTTCGAGCTTAGTTAGAGTCCGTGTTCGAGTGTATTTGCATTGTTTTCCATCCAGTGGAATATTGTAGTTTTCGGAAGACACGTCAAAAATCAGGCTGTAAAAAGTTGCTAACAGACAAAATTTGAGATAGCCCAAATCGCTGGCATTCTGAGTTCATCGATGAAGCGACTTATAACTCCACAAGAGCAGAGCTTAGCGCAAGCACAATGATATAACCTTGATCTTCGAGTTACTGAAAAATATTTCGATTGATCATGGTATGTGAAAACATAAACAAAAAGAGTTTATATGGCTGTCATTTTGAATTTTACTATGATACACGTAAGATTGCTCAATGTACACTGATGGTCCTGTAGGATACATGTACACTTTGATTTCCCTTACTAAATGTTCCTCGAGTTACAAGCGTCAGGCCCGTCATGCATACATGTAATTCAGCCGTCGTCCAGTAAAGAATATCGGCGTCCTTATGACGTGCAAGCTTTAAATTTTGTGGTTGATCTTTGAATACACCGAGACTTTGCAAAGTTGTTAAAAAAAATGGCAAAGCAATTAGCAATGAATATTTCGGTATAATTATCACATTATACATATAGCTTGACAGACAAAGTAGAATATTTCTTTAATAATATTCATAATAAAAGTTACTAAAAGCCTCGTCATTTCTACGTGAACTTCAGAGCATAATACTCGACAGTTCACTTTTCCTGATCATCAATTTTCCGTATTTTTCTTTTCAGGGATATGAGTGGCATTGTGTACACTGAATCTCCGTCTTGGATGTGGACCAGTGAGGATACTATTACGGCCATGATTTAGAGAACAGAACGTTGGTACGGCGTTATCCAAAAGTTGCAGGGAACATAGGTCACAGATATGTCGGAAGCAAGAGGAGTAAATACATTCCTGGTAAGATCTCAGTCATCGGAACATGATGGACTTGTTGATTTTAAGGAAAATGTACCAACGTTGCTTCGCCACCTTTCAAAAAATGACCCAACAGATTTCTTACACACACATACTTGGACTACACGAGGATCAGCGGTTAACGACACACGTGACTCAGAGTTTCGACATGACAGCTTTCATGTGTCACGTGAAGACCTGCCAATAGAAACTATCGCCACTGTTACTTGCGTCCCAGATAGAAAACGCACTAGATTTAATCTTCCACCCAGAAACCTGGGAATAGAAAGCACCGATACATGTGACCCAGATAACTTTCATGTGCCAACCACAGACCTGCCAATAGAAACTTTTGTCAATTGTACAAGTGATCAGGATAGCGTTCATTTGTCTTCCGAAGATCTGCCAATAGAAACTACTGTCACTGTTCCATGGGACACTGATGGTCATCATGACAGCTTCCATGTGTCAACCGAAGACCTGTCAACAGAAACAACTCTCACCGGTGCACGTGACCCAGGTGTTCAATATGATAAGGGCTCACCAAAAGACCTAAAAGCTCTCAGGAGTCACCAGATGATCAAATAGAATCTACTGTGACTGACTCGGTGACTCCGCTTGATAGCTTCCAAGAGTTTACCCAAGAAATGTTGATTTTACCATCGGAACAAGAGCCGTCGAACGTGAGTGTTGTTCGAGTTGGATGGGAATGGGACTATTCTGTGTCCAGTACGTCCGCTGAACTAGACAGAGGAAATGTTCCTGACATTACGTCGGATCGCGGAAGCACATACCTGGATCACGTGCATAATGAATATTCTGTATCCAGTCTTCCCGCTCAGGTAAGTGGGGCACCAATTTGCACCCGTGTGCCAGATATCTTAAGCACGAGCATTGGTGATAGTGGATTGTTTTGTCGTGTGCCCATCACAAACACTGGAGTAGCGGGAAAACGAATAGCATCCCATATCGGTGACGCGGATTCAGTGATCAACAATGTTAACCACATAGACTGTATTCATCCTGTCGTAAATCTATCCATTCGTTCAAGTAGGGAACACAATACCACCACTGAACGAGATCCCTTGGACGCAGCAGTTGCTGAGGTCAAATTGTGCCATTTTGTGCCACGCACATCCACCGACAAAAGAGGGGCTCAATTTCCAATCCTCACATCGAGTTTCTTCAACGAAACCGTCGATAAAGTAGACTGTGATCTTTCTATTCTCAACCAATCTGCTCGAACGGGCGAACTTAAACATATGTCAACTCATCTACAGGGTCCATCAGACAGAATCGCTGATGAGGTTCTGCGTGACATTTTGACGTTCTGTAAGTCTATTGAAGTGAAAAAGGAACATATCTACAATCCTGTCCCAGATACGATAGATGCTGAATATGGAAGTGGGCTTGGAAATGTCAAACTGGAGCCAATCGACATTTCAACCGATACGGACATTTTAAATTTCTCCTACAAGGTAATAAATTTCTCAGCTTCGTTTTCTCTCATTGTTCAGTATTTGCTAATGTCTAGATGCAGTGTACAAATATACGTTGCCACATTGAAAGTTTGAGCACTGGATATTTGGTTTATATTTTCGGGGTCATCACCGGACACCCGAATTTTGGTTAAATTGTAACCCAAGCGAGCAAATTTATATCCGACTCACACTGGTGTTTCTCACTTTGCTGTCGCTCTTGCTTTGTCTGTTTGCGGGTTCATTCATTGGAAATTGACCAGAAAGCATCTGCAACCATCTAGAACCTCAGAGCTTCCGGAGCTTAGGCCGCCCCTGGACCTTCGCCTTAAATGCTGGGATAGTGGCCCTTCTATATACTGTGTAAGAATTATACCTCTATATTTCTGGAAAAACTTTCCTAGATCACTCCTATATTTTCTTGAAGAAACTTCCATATTTTCACCGATATATTTACTAAGGGCCACTGTGACCCCTGTATATGGCACGCTTGCATATCAAGCTATATTATGTAGTATTTTTGAATTTCTGTTGTAAGAAAAATGAATGTTCATTGGTTGTCTGAGTCGTTTGCGTGAATCGCTTATAAATCTCTGAACGGCGTGTAAAATCGAGGCTTACGAAGAGTGCGTCAGAACATTCCTTTGAATTAGATCTTATTCAAACATCTTGTTCATAAATTCTGTAAACTTATGTTACCCATTTCAATCACCAAAGGTTCACAGAAACCTGCTACATTATGAATTTGGATATTTTAGATGCACAATCGAAGAACATAATAAATCAATATGTAGTGATATCGTGGCTACCCTATGAGGGCCATCGGATTAGAAGAAAGGCAATTAAATGAACTTCGCGTATAATTTCCCCGTTCTATAAGGTACGCTATACCTGAGATCCGAGAATGATAGCAAACATGCCTGGGCGCCATAATATCAAGGTTGGATGTTGCAGAATTCCGCCTATTGCGTCGAGTATATCTGTAAGGGTCGCATGTTAGAAACAACTAATGATGAGTAGCCACTTTACAGCTAGTACGTCATCAGAATACAGTCGATTACATGTACATAGCAGCTTCTATTCTCACCATACTGACATAGCTGGGTAGCCAGCAGGTACATGTACATGCTTACCGTTGTTTCCTTCCTAATTATGTTTTCCTATGATCCTCAGCAGGAAGATGTCGTTACCTATCCGGAGTTTTGTATGTTTGGTGCCAATAACTCCTCTGTGTCTAGGTTTCCCGTAGCAATTATTCCAGCACAAAGCAGCTCAAGCAGGGGAGACAACCGTAAACGCAAACCAGGCACACTTAACTTTCAGACAACTCAATTACATGAAGGAGCCGTGGATTGTGTTCCCACAGACAGCTAAATTATATTTTTCTCGGAACATTATTTCCATTGTTGTTTCCTTTAATTCTGACCTGGCCAATTAAGAAATTGTTTGTTGGTGTTGGGGTTGGCAGGGAGGGAAATATTTAGTTTGTATTCAGGGACGAGTAAATGTAAAAGAATCCAACAGGAAATAATAATAAAAATAATGACGACTTTATTTCAGACTTTGGGTCCATATGAGTCACCATTATATTGAAATGCTCTACCTCTGTCAGACAGTCGTGAAAACCAACATTTTATCTAAATACCTCTAGTTAAAAAATAACATCTTGTCGAACCCGTGGAGGTGTCGACCAATCTACGCTGTGCAAATCAATCTCCCTGGTAACCTAAGTCACACTATTTTATTACCCAATAAGCTGGGGCTAACTGAATTTTATTTGTACAGATTTCCCAAGATGGCCGACACAACCTTCACGAGTACAGAAGAGGATATATACGAATTCGACCCTTCATTTGTTCAGTCTGTAGAAATAGGTTTTTAACCAAAAGAAATCGAAATATTCACATGAGAACTCATACCAGCGAAAAACCTTACCCATGTTTGGTATGTGGAAACAGATACGCACTGGAGAACAGTCTGATAGCACACACGGAATCTCACTCTGAAGTGAAACCCTTCAGATGCCCAGTGTGTGAGTACAAAACGCTGGTATCTTGTCCAACATATGCGATGTCACTCTGGCGAGAAGCCATTTAAATGCTCATTGTGTGATTGCAAGTATTCTCAGAAACATCATTTCACCGGACATATGATAACTCATTCGTGTGAAAAGCCATTACCTTGCTCAGTATGTGGGGAAATGTTCGCAAGAAAGAAGAATCTAAAGGTACACATGCGAACTCAGACTGGGGCGAGACCTATCACTTGTACGGTGTGTGACCTCCGACTCTGTACAGCACAAAGCCTGATGTGTCACATGAGAACTCACACTGGAGAAAAGCCTTTCACGTGTTTTATATGTGAGTACAGAACTGCCCAGAAGGGTAGTCTGTACTTGCATATGAGAACCCATACCGGAGAGAAACCGTTCCATTGTCTGCTGTGTGAGTACAGATGTACTTCACGAAAACTTCTCCGTGATCACGTGAAGACTCACTCTACTGTGGAGTGGTTTAACTGTTCAATGTGTGAGTATCAAATTGCACGGAAGCGGGATCTAATTGAACATATGAGATCGTCTCACCCAAGAGAAATACCATTCAAGTGCTTCGTTTGTGGGAAAACCTTCACTCGGCAGAAAAATGTTGCTTACCACATGAGAACTCACACTGATGACAAAAAGACCATGTGCTCCGTATGTGAGATACGGTTGTCAACGAAGCAAAGCCTGGAACTCCATCTGCGGACGCACACTGGCGAAAAACCGTTTAAACGTTCACGATGTGGATATAGTGGGAGGTGTAGGGCGAGTTTGAACACACATATGAGAATACACACTGGAGAAAGACCGTACCCTTGTTCAAAATGCGAGTACATTGGAGCAGCTAAACGTAATCTGAAAAGTCACACGAGAAAGCATATGAGTGAGAAATCTCACCTTTGTTCAAGTCTTCTAGTCTTAAAGTACACCATCGGAACCACTCTGGTGAGAAGCCATTCCAGTGTTCAGTGTGTAGTTATCGTTTCGTTCAACGAAAGCTGCTGAGTGAACACGTGTACACATACCGGCGAAAAACCATTCGACTGCTCAGTGTGTGGGAAAACTTTTGCTAGGAAGAGAAATCGCGACGCGCACATGTCCATTCACACCCAAGAGAAACCTTTCAAGTGCTCATCGTGCGAGTGTTGTTATGTACACCAGTATCGGCTCAACGAACACATGAGAACACATTCTGGTGTAAAACCATACGTATGTACAATGTGTGGGAAAAGGTTTACCAGGCAGAGGAATTTGAAAGCTCACACGAAAACTCACAAGGAATAGACATATCTCCTACGACATATACGTGTGTGGGGGTGCAGCATAAGACAGTAGGTTTGCGGCTTGAACAATATCGTATCGGTGTGGACATTCAACTATGAAATGTACATCGAAACTTCTCGGGTTGTTGCGTGCGTCATATCGTGCATGATTTGTACATCGAGACAGCTGGAAATCAGTATGTCTGAAAGTATAACTTGTATGCAGTCTAGATATATCCGATTTATTGTTAAGCTGCAGCAGCAAAAGCATGGGTTTAGATACCTTGCTGTCGCCAGACGTGGTTATTATCCCCTGTATACATTTTTCGGTGTTCTTTTACGTTGAACCCATAATGATTAGGAGTACTTCTTCGAAGTGCATGATGAATGGCATAATCGCGCCGCACAACAATCCTTACGATACACGATGAACTTTATATACCCCTTATTAATGAAAAATGTCCTTTTGTGTTGACTGTTTTGCTTTGGTTTGAGCCCACATGCGAAAATACCGACCCACAAGCATGTAAACGCTCTTTACAGGATTCAAACCACCATGAGCTCAGTTGTTCAGATATGGGTTGTGACTTTATTTGCTAATGTGTACCATAAATAATTGCGTTCTCTAACAGCTAGAAGTTGATGAGCTCAGTTGTTCAGCTGTTGTCTAGATATGGGTTGTGACTTTATTTGCTAATGTGTACCATAAATAATTGCATTCTATTACAGCTAGAAGTTGATGAGCTCAGTTGTTCAGCTGTTGTCTAGATATGGGTTGTGACTTTATTTGCTAATGTGTACCATAAATAATTGCGTTCTATTACAGCTAGAAGTTGATGAGCTCAGTTGTTCAGCTGTTGTCTAGATATGGGTTGTGACTTTATTTGCTAATGTGTATCATAAATAATTGCGTTCTATTACAGCTAGGAGTTTGATGAATGGAACTAGATAACCGATTAGAGTAAACTCAAAAGGAATCGTCACGAATATTACATCTTTAATTAATATGTTACATAAAGTCTGTTCTCGGTGATTACTCTGTGTTTCCCTTGAAATCTGGCTCGCTCAGTAACGCAATTATTAGTCTAGCGCCACACGTGCTTTGTTGATCTATCCACTTATATCGTTTTGCACGGCCGCTACTGATTTTCATGGCAGCTTTGTGAGATGTTTACATGCTCATCTGTGTGTGAATGGGTCTGAGTTTACCAAGATTGTCAGTTAATATGGTGACTGTAGAATGTTTATTACCGCGAATTTTGTTGTCTCATTATATTCAATATATGTCATTGCTGAATGTTAAGTTTAACCCTCTCTCTCATTATATTTGAATGTGTATTAACTTGGCTGACGTGGAGACGCCTTCCTCATTGAGGTAAGATATACTATTATTCATATTAGTCAATAGCTACATACTAATTACAAGCGTCTAATCCGTCATCCATAATTCAGCCGTCGTCCATTAGAGAATATCCGCGTCCATAATTCAAAGACCTATTCCATATTCCATATAACAGTATTAGCACCAAATTCAAAAAGACATTCATAGTATACATAAACATAGGCTTGTTTCCTGCAAGAGAGAAGCGGTCAACAGTTTTCAATCATGTCGGCAAGGCATCATGATGTTCCAAAAATATCAAATCCGTATCGCTGATCAGTATTCTTAATGTAGTTATAGTTGTTTTGACAACTTTGTTATTGCTTTCACCTTACTAATGTACTATTGGAATTTAATTATTTAAGATAATAGATGACATTCCACTACGCAATGTAAGCTTATATGAGTTAGAATAGGCCAGTAGTATATAAAGCGTATTACGAGTCCCATTGACATACTTTTTTGTTCCCCCCGGGCCGTATTTGGGGCGTATTTAAGATGTCTCCTTCGATCGGCTGTTTTAAATCGAGGGTCCTGAAATGGAATGGTTAGGTAGATTTCGGAAATTTGCTAAACTTGGAAAAGACAAAAATGAGATAACAAAATTCGAGAGACCACATAAATTAGATGTATATTTTATTTGAACTCGAAATCTTTTATATAATTTATATATTTATGGAATAGTTTAAATTGATTTTTAAAGTGTAAATGAGCGAGGGGTGTGTACGTAGGGGGGGGGAGTGTGGATGAAAGTGTGTGTGGGTGTATGGAAGTGTGGGTGGAAGTGTGCAAGTGCACGTGGGTGTGTTAGCAAAGATATCTATATTTTTATTGGGTATATCTAAATGTTTATTTGTATGTTTTTAGAGGTTTTATTTGCACCTTTTGCACCTGGCACTTTTGCACAATAGTCGGTGACAATAGCTCCTTGCGAGCTAGCGTTTATTTTTACTTGTATCAAACCGACTTTAAATAAAATATCTTATCTTATCTTATCTTATCTTATCTTAACTTGATCACGTGATCAAGGCATGTCTAGATGGTGGGAGTGTGGTCAAAATGGCGGCTGTGGGAGTGTGGTCAAAATGGCGGCGTGTGTGGTGGTCAAAATGGCGGCTGTGTGGTGGTCAAAATGGCGGCATGTGTGGTGGTCAAAATGGCGGCATGTGTGATGGTCAAAATGGCGGCTGTGTGGTGGTCAAAATGGCGGCATGTGTGGTGGTCAAAATGGCGGCATGTGTGGTGGTCAAAATGGCGGCATGTGTGGTGGTCAAAATGGCGGCATGTGTGGTGGTCAAAATGGCGGCATGCGCGGTGGCCGAAGGGTATGGAAATAGACGTTTTGGAGCTAGGGGAGCCCCTAATGGTCCAATGGGGTCATATGAGGTATCAAAGTGAAGTATATTTCAAGCATGGGTGGGTGCATGTAAAATTTTTCCTGAAAAAAAAAAATACGGAACACGGACTTTATCGAAAAACCTGGGAAAATGCCTATATGGGGTATGGGGGGTATATAGGTCGCCGGGCTTAACGGGGCTTGCCTATCAATAGAGTTATCTCCCCCTAGTTCCAGGGTGGGTGTATGTAAAATTTTTCCTGAAAAAATACGGAATACGGACTTTATCCTAAATTACGGGAAAATGCCTATATGGGGTATGGGAGGTATAGGATCAATGTTTGTCCCCCTGGGAAACCTACTTCTCGACATTTGCGGTATGGGTTGTGGGGTCGCGTTTTCTTAGTCTCGTCATTTAGAACATGATAGGAAGTGTCCCGGCACGAATCGGTGAAATTTTTGAAAAAAGTCACCGAAGCCCCATATAGTCCCATACTGGGGGTATAGGATCAATGTTTGTCCCCCTGGGAAACGTACTTCTATACATTTGCGGTAGGGTTGTGGGGTCTCGTTTTACTCGTCTCGTCAAAAAAGTACGATATAGCCCCATAGTCCCCATGAAATTTATGGGATCAATGTTTGTCCCCCTGGGAAACGTACTTCTATACATTTGCGGTAGGGTTGTGGGGTCTCGTTTTCCCGTCTCGTCATTTAGAACACGATAGGAAGTGTCCCGGAGCGAATCGGTGAAATTTTTGAAAAAAGTCACCGAGGCCTGGGTAGGCCCATAGGCCTACAGGGGTAAACGCGTTCGGTGTCCGGTTATTTTCGTTTAGTTTGACCTAACGAAACGCGAACGGAACGAAATGTAAACGCGTTTCAAACGCTTACCAAACGATTATAGTAAACGAAACGCTTTCAATATCGCTTAATTTTTATTTTATCAAAACGCGTTTCCCTCGTCAAACGCGTTTGCTCTGATCGAAACGCGTTTATAAACGCGTTTGTGAATGCGTTTTATAAACGCGTTTCGAACGGGTTTCTCTTTTCGTTCGACTTTGTGCAAATTTGTGTTTTTATTTTGCAAACCAGGCCAGGAAGTCCACGTGTCGGGGGCTTTCCCCAGCCGCTATTATAATCCCTGTGCTATAAATATATGTGGCATAGCCTTTAATATACAGTGAAACCTGAGAACTCCGACCACTGGAAACACCGGAACCTTGTCAACACCGACCAAACTCTCCGGTCCACTTTTTCTTCAATGTTAATTGCCTATACCAAGACCCTGAATACACCGGAACCTGTCCCCATCGGAACCGACCGTGTCTTTAAATGCAAACCTATCTAAACAATGTTAATTGGCCCTGAAAACACCGACGCTGCATGCTATCCGACCGACTGACAACTCACGCACCAGGAGGTCGGTCGGCCGTCGACTCGGCTATAATCCACTTGAAACATTCAGCACGCCCAAACATGTAGCAGTCAATTACACGAGGTGTTTGTTTGTCTTTCTCCCGTTAACTCACTATAGTATAATAAATACTGGAATAACACCTGCAATAACACTGGTGAAAACCCAGACTCCCTCGTGGCCGGTTATTCCCCGTCAGACATACTTAACTGTGGCGAGACTGGTTTGTTTTTCCGTGCAATGCCGGACAAGACACTCGGAAGAAAAGGGGAGAGTACAAGTGGTGTAAATCCAATCCGCAATTCGCAAATCCAGGCCATGACGAGCA
The DNA here is from genome assembly GCA_036873755.1 of Hanleya hanleyi. NCBI lineage: Eukaryota > Metazoa > Mollusca > Polyplacophora > Lepidopleurida > Hanleyidae > Hanleya > Hanleya hanleyi. Next base: position 4,809 of record JAVTVY010055640.1, on the reverse strand, counting down.
TAACAGAGGATATGATCGTGGAGGAGCAGAGCAGGAAAGAGCAATCCACGCTCGATAGGTTTTTACCCCTCGGCCAACTTTGGCCTAGGGGTATTGTCATCATGTACGGCTGTCCGTACGTACGTCCGTACGTACGTCCGTCCGTCCGTTACCGCGATATCTACAGAACCGTTTCATGCATGGCAACCAAACTTGTTACATCTATTTATCTTCACGTAAATCAGAAGCCTATCGAAAATGAGTCATCTCGGACAATATTTTGCAGAGTTATGCCCCTTTTTACAAATAAAAATCCATTTATGATTTGTTATTGTGATAATTTCAGAACTGTTCCATATACAACATCCTAACGTGATACAGTTGTTTCTCTTGACCTGAACTAGATGCCTATCGAAAATGAGTCGTGTCAGAAAGTATTTTGCAGAGTTATGCCCCTTGTCTAATAAAATCCGTTACCGCGATATCTACAGAACCGTTTCATGCATGGCAACCAAACTTGTTACATCTATTTATCTTCACGTAAATCAGAAGCCTATCGAAAATGAGTCATCTCGGATAATATTTTGCAGAGTTATGCCCCTTTTTACAAATAAAAATCCATTTATGATTTATTGTGATAATTTCAGAACCGTTCCATATACATCCTAACGTGATACAGTTGTTTCTCTTGACCTGAACTAGATGCCTATCGAAAATGAGTCGTGTCAGAAAGTATTTTGCAGAGTTATGCCCCTTGTCTAATAAAATCCACTAATTCCTATGTTAAGTTTGCATATAATTTCTATATCATGTTTGTATACTATCACATTTATTTATTGATTGGATGACTGATTTATTGATTTATTCTCTTACACAATGCGAAGAATGCCTGCAAATCTGTTTTGAAAATGACACTAGATGCCTATCAAAAATGAATCGTGTCAGAAAGTATGCCCCTTGTCTAACAAAATCCACTAATAATTCCTATGTTAAGTTTGCATATTATTTCTATATCATGTTAGTATACTATCACATTTATTTATTGATTGGATGACTGATTTATTGATTTATTTTCTTAGACAATGCAAAGAATGCTTGCAAATCTGTTTTGAAAATGACATACATGTGCCATTTAGTATACATGTACTGTATTTATCTAGCCATGTGTACTGTTGTTTTGGTGAGACATCGATACAGCTCTTTCAATTTATTCCAGAAACAAATTAATTTAAGGGGAGGAAAACTTTTCTTTTTTTTCAAAGAAAGTACACTTACAATACCAGGGGTAAATATTTCTTCCCACAAGCCAATCAATTGGTAGAGACACCCTTACATTATAATAGCTGGGGTTCAGAGCCGAGGGGTTTCGATAGCGCAGCTTCATGTTCACTAAAAGTGCTACAACTGACAATTATTACCTGTATTCAAATATTTGAGTTCATTATATTATTATATTGGCGTATTTATATATTTTGCATTGTGCTGACTTGAGTGCTATAGACCGGACACCTTACGTGACCTACATTGTACCGCAGTTGCGTCATCTTTTACACTTTCCTTCATAACATCTTGAATATATTTTCATCATAAATGTGCATTGTAAATATAAACGATCAACATCATTTATAGTATTGCATATAATTTATCTATTTTGTGTGTCGAATAAAAAGTATTGTAGCACAGTCCTCGTATTAGCCTACTTCCTTCCTTCAGCGTTGTTGTTGTTGTCGTCTCTCAGCCAGACGCCAAAATAATCAACCCTGAGAAAACCGACACACTGTCAAAACCGACATATTTCTTCGGTCCCGTGCAAGGTCGGTGTATCCAGGTTTCACTGTACAAGGGTAAACACGTTCTGTGTCCGGTAATTCGTTTCGTTTATATATTGCGCTAAGATTAAATCTTTTCGTTCACCAAGCGAAACAATATATGTCTTCCCGTGCCAAGCGAAATGATTAGTCAGGCATGTTATACTGAGTCGAAAAAGCGTTTCGCCTGACCTTGACTCCATGCAGCTTTTGACCAACACTCAGTCGCCGAACCGTTGTACAAAGATAAAAAACAGACCAAATAATATTCTCGCCCGACGAAGCAACCGTGGTGTGGACGGTAATGCTTATTTAACAACAACAACAACAACAATAAAACGCGTTACGAAACGCGTTTCCAAAACGCGTTTCGAAACGCGTTTTCAAAACGCGTTTCAAACGCAAGCTTAAATCTTTTCGTTCACCAAGCGAAGAAATATTTGTCTTCCCGTACCAAGCGAAATGATTAGTCAGGCGTGTGATACCGAACCGAAAAAGCATTTCGCCTGACCTTGACTCCATGCGGGTTTTGATCAACACTCAGTCGCCGAACCATTGCACAAATAAAAAAAAAACAGACCAAATAGTATTCTCGCCCGACGAAGCAACCGTGGTGTGGACGGTGATGCTTATTTAACAACAACAACAATAAAACGCGTTCCAAAACGCGTTTCCAAAACGCGTTTCGAAACGCGTTTCAAAACGCGTTTCAAATGCGTTGATAAACGCGTTCGTGAAACGCGTTTTAAGCGAAACGAAACGAAAGATAAATGAACATACCGATGATCAAACGCGTTTGCGAGGTATAAACGCGTTCTTTGAGAAGCAAACGAAACGAATACAAAACGCGTTTAGAACGCTATTGAAACGCGTTTCAAACGATAATAGAACGATAATATACGTGAAAAACCGGACACCGAACGCTTTTACCCCTGTATATACTACATGGCTATGGGTGTATAGGCCCATACGGGGTGGACATGTTGGAGTCTAGGTGAGCCCCTAATGATCCTATGAGGTCGGTTGAGGTCTTATTTTGAAGCTCTCGTGGAGTAGCATCCGACTGGGCTAATGGTCCGTCCGTGTCCAATAGTCTGCGCATGCGCAGTCTGGCCGTAGTATAGAAAACAGGCATTTTGGGTGTTATGTAGGGGTGTGTTTGGGATAGAGATGGGCTATTCACGGTTCGAATGGGTCGTGTGAGGTGTCAAAGTGGAGCTTGTGTGGGGTAGAGTCAGAATGGTGTGTTTTTGAATGCAAGTCGCGTTAATCTGCGCATGCGCAGTTGGTTGTAGTAAGTAAAGTGGCCAATTTGAGGCAGTGAAGGAAGGTATTTGGGGTCGAGATGGGCTATTCACGGTTCGAATGCGTCCTGGAAGCTGTCATCTTGTAGTTCTCGGGGTGTACATTCCGATTTGAGGGATGTTCCCGTCATCTGTGACGTCATCAGTGACGTCATCGGTACGAGTAGTAGCGAAAGTGGCCATTTTCGGGCAGTACATGAAGGTATTTGGGGTCGAGATGGGCTATTCACGGTTCGAATGCGTCCTGGAAGGTGTCATCTTGTAGTTCTTGGGGTGTACATTCCGATTTAAGGGATGTCCGCGTCATCTGTGACGTCATCAGTGACGTCATCAGTACGAGTAGTAGCGAAAGGGACCATTTTGGGTGCTATGTAGGGGTGTGTTTGGGGTAGAGATGGGCTATTCACGATTCGAATGGGTCGTGTGAGGTGTCAAAGTGAAGCTTGTGTGGGGTAGAGTCAGAATGGTGTGTTTTTGAATGCAAGTCGCGTTAATCTGCACATGCGCATTTGGTTGTAGTAAGTAAAGTGGCCATTTTGGGGAAGTGAAGGAAGGTATTTGGGGTCGAGATGGGCTATTCACGGTTCGAATGCGTCCTGGAAGGTGTCATCTTGTAGTTCTCGGGGTGTACATACCGATTTGAGGGATGTTCCCGTGATCTGTGACGTCATCGGTGACGTCATCGGTACGAGTAGTAGCGAAAGTGGACATTTTGGGGGTGCGTGGGGGTGAGTTTGGGGTCGAGATGGGCTATTCACGGTTCGACGTGACCGATCGAGATCTCCCTTGGTGAGGTATCAATGTGAAGCTTGTGTGGGGTAGAGTCAGAATGGTGTGTTTTTAAGTGCAAGTCGCGTCAATCTGCGCATGCGCAGCCTGGCCGTAGTAGAGAAAACAGGCATTTTTGGGGGTATGTGGAAAGGATCCCATCATCAGAATCTGTCCGTCATCTATTTGACCCAGAATCTCTTTCCTCAAGGGAAGGCGTCCAGAGATATTGCCTTGAACTACCAATACTTTGTGTTGTTCTCCAATCTTGGTCCGAATGCGTCGTATGAGGTGTCATATTGTAAGCAACGCCCGCCAACGCCAAGCTTAACGCTTCAACGCCCTGGTGAAATAGCTCAGAAGTTCTGATTTTCTAGATATTCAATGGAATTGACACCAATTCATCGAAATGCAGTGACGCCCGTCAACGCCCGTCGTTACGCCTTAACGCTCTTACATAACGACTTGACGTCATGATATAGACCGGAGAGAGAACAACAACAACAACAAGGATGACACATGAGAGAACAACAACAACAAGAAGTTTTTTCATATAGTTTATTTTCCCCAATGTTACATCATACCCACGCTGGGGAAGCCGCGTTGGGTATGTTTACAACTCAAAAAGACTCTTGCCCAATCAGAGGCCACCATTTGTATCTGTCATATTCGTTCCTGTCCGTTAGATGTATTCTTGTCCAATCAGAAGTCTCCATTTCAGAAAGTTCCATCTTCGGCCATGTTCGCTCTGAACCGTTTATTCTAATCATCGGCGGGCAGGCCATGATACCGTTGAGGCAACATATCCTCAGATAGTTGTTTGCGCATTCTGAGTATTCATCAGTGCACGAGTGACGCATTCAACCGATGGCAGTGGTGGATCAGCTTGGTAAGGAAAAACGTAACATTGGTCACCCTCTTCACTGTCCACTTGGTGTTGGGTCGTTGTT
>JAVTVY010055639.1:0-28700 GCA_036873755.1 Hanleya hanleyi | reverse complement strand
TATGGAATTCAGCTGCAGTGTCGATGCATTATGATCGTTTTAACGAGAGACGTTCGCTATTATAGACAGGTTGTCTAAGATCGAAATTTCAACCTGTATAGAACTGATCTCAATACCATCCAAGGTGATATTTTATGCTCCCTTCGTTTTCTTCGAATCTAGCATTTGTCTGCCTCGGTAAGATTTGCCTTACATCATTTGTTATCAGTATTCTCGGATTCAAGTCGAGCGTCTTTTTAGACCAGTGAAAGATTGGTCCTACTTGACCTAATGATTATTTATAAATACGAGCCTGAAAATAACCAACCCTGATTTATCAACGGTTTACCGCCTTCCAAAATCAGCTGTTGTTCATCATCGTTCCATACGACGATTATCAGAAGGGAAATTCGTATTAGGCAGTATATATCTCCACTCACCATTCTAAGGCATTTCTGTTTTGCCTTCCAGAAAACGTCGAAGGAATTCCAGGAGACGAACAAAAGAACCAGAAAATGGATTCATTGCAGGTTTGTAAATAAATTAAGATTCTGAAATACGCTGATAATTTGAAAAAAAACCCCTATAATCTAGTTCTTCTGCGTTCAGTATCCGTTTGTGAACAGCTATATTGGCGCACTTATATTACAAGGTATCTAATACAGTTTCTAGTTGAGATATTCTGATGACAGGCGCGTCAGAAAACATGGAAACTCTTTAATGTGTCGGAAAATTAGCACACTTGATGCCAGTGTAAAAGCTGTGATGCACACCTCAATTTGGGTCTTGCACAATACCTGCATTATGCAGCTAATCAGCGACCATCGTTTTCGTTTCCTGTTTAGTCATTTTACCACCGTCTGACCAATCAATACTCAGAGATAGTATTTCCGGTTAATCTATTGCCTCTGTTGTTCCACATTTTGTTTACACCCAATGGTTCACCGTCGACAGGACACATTGTATACAGGTGTTGGTAGGAATCAACAATAGGAGATGGAGGATGGAGGATGGAGGAAAAGTTCAGTAGGTTGGCATAACTATATATCAAGTTGCTCAAAGGTCGGACAATATTTTCTGTAATCCAGATAGTAACCCTATCTGGCCTGGGCGATTTTGGATGTACCGCAGCCGGGGGGGGGGGGTCGGACGGAAAGTGCCCCCCTCCCTATATATGTTTGCTATCGCTAAGGCTAGAGAACTGAAACTTATCACTCTAAATATCTGGGTCAAGCTCTACAAGAAAATGGGGAAAATCCAAGATGGCCGCCATAATGACCATTTTCAAAAAGAGCATATTTGAACGATTTTTCCGTCAGAATTTTCGAATTTTTTATTTTTGTTTTTTCTTCGTAAAACTGCATGAGAAATCAGTAAATAATCTGATATGAAATAAAATAGGTTTTACCAAAGTTTTCATACAGAAAAGCAAAATTTTTGAAGAAATATGACGAAATTACTTTTTTGGTACCCGATATGGGTGCCATTTTGAACTTACCCATGATTCTCTGCTCTGGGGATCATGCAAATAGGCTCAAAATAACCCCAATATGATAATCTAAAAAGTCCTGAAGTTTCAGCTCTCAATTTTTTGTCGTTCCGGAGATAGGAGCAAAACAGTGTTGGGGGGGGGGGGCGGGGAAGTGCCCTCAGGCCAGGTAGGTTTAATTCAGCTAAAGGGAATGTATGCCACCTGGCGCTTTGTATTGCACATTTCTTTGTGCGAAATCGATTCTGTCTCCAGGTGACATAATTTTGGTGAAAACATTTATGCTTAGGTGCTATTTTATCCCTTAAAAGTGCCCCCAGGCCAGGTAGGTTTGATTCAGCTAAAGGGATTGTATGCCTCGATTCTGTCTCCAGGTGAGATTATTTTGGTGAAAACACTTATGCTTAGGTGCTACTTTATCCCTTAAAAGTGCCCCCAGGCCAGGTAGGTTTGATTCAGGGATTGTATGCCACCTCGCGCTTTGTATTGCACATTTCTTTCGTGCGGAATCGATTCTGTCTCCAGGTGAGATTATTTTGGTGAAAACATTTATGCTTAGGAACCGTCTCCAAAAATCGTTCGGTTTTTCGTCGAGAAATCTGTATTTTTTTCTCGATATCGAGATTTTCAAAGGTGAGAGGGAATGGGGAATTTTTTTTCAGAAAACACGAAAGATTCGCGAAGTCGGTTTTCTTTCGTTATTTTGATCGGTTTTTATTCGAGAGAAATTTCTCGAGTGAAAAACGATATCGAGAATCAGTCGAGAAACCTTCGAGAATTTTCCCAGTGGACAATTAAACGATTAAAAACCGATGGAAGTAGTGCCGCTATTGACTTCGCCTAGCCTGGTACCCTAATTTACTATCACATTGCTTACCTGTACAAGTAAGCTAGGGAACCAGGCTACATCGTTCAGCCGCGGGAATCTGTGCCAAGTCGTCAGTTTTAGCGAGAACGTTACAGTATAGTTTATAATTATTGTGTCTCAACCAGCCAAATTGTGTATGTATATCAAATCCTTGAAGTAGTTGTGTAGGAAGGGGTCAGTTAGGCAATTCAGTTTACATTGATAGCGTACACGGCAACTGTGATTGAAGAAGAAAGAGAAATCGCTATTTGGACGACGACGACGACAACAACAACAACAGCAACAACACATGACAGCGGAAACTGTCAGTCCAGTATTCATGCAGCTTCCCTCTATGTATTAGCAAGTAAGTATATGCCTACGGGAGAATAAAGAATGACGCCGGATACAATTTTGTACAAGTACATTCTGACTGTATTTACGAACTTTCAGGGAATTACATTGTCCATCCCCAGGTAGAGTGACATTTTTTTCTTAATACCGGTATTTGAAAATATCGAGAAAGGTGCTTTCGTGTTATATAACACCACATATGTTCATTCAAATTTTTTTTTTTTTTTTGAAATCACACAATTTACTAAGAATTTTTTCATTTAGATAGATAGCATTTATTTGCACATTTATGCCCCGGGGCTAAAAGCAATACAATACAGACATATAAGACATTATAAGACCATTTAAGTTACTGACGTTGGTCATTTTTATCCAAATGCCGTAAATTGTTCGCTGAACCATAGACCAGTCATTACGTCGTCAAATATCATGTAACGGTATGTGTTTATTCCTCATGGTGTGTATGAAGTACGCGTTATTCTTTCGCGGAAGATCAGAAAAGTCCGGATAGTAATCATTTATTGTCGGCAAAATTGAACTTCCAATGTAGGCTCAACTCTTTGTCCTTTCTACACGACCTACTGTTGTAACTTACATACATAAAAATGATTTCATTGCTGATCCGTTCCTATAAATATAAAAGATAAACTGTCAGCGATAACATGTGGTTTAAATTAACGTATTACCGTAAATACTGCTATGGGTCGTACGGGGAAGTCGGATGTTCAACTTCAAGCTAATCCGAACTGATCTGCTTACGTTGAATAATTTGGCAAACTAACACTAACCAATACTAACTATATTCTTCTCCTACTTAGTTCTTAAAAATAACAACGGACAAAATACGTTAGTTTTTCATTCTAAAGCGCCGGCAATAGTTCAGTTTTATTCTGACCTATACTTTATAGCGCAATCACGCACAGCGGCGTTCACAGGTGTAGCCTGATAATGACGTCATTGTATTCATTCGCCTCTCGATGGTTTCGCGATATTCTCTCGACGCTTTCTCGATCAAAATTTCTCGACATTCTCTCGATCGAAAAAAAACGATTGATTCTCGATGGGTCAAAAAGAACGAATAAAAACCGATATCGAGAAAATCAATCGAGAATTTTGAAAACGATTTGGGTTTTTCCATTTTATTTTCTCGGTTTTCTCGATGAATTCCCGATAGGATCGGGATTTCTTCGAGAAAACCAAAGAAAATTCGCGATTGAAGGAAAAACGATAAATGGAGACCGTTCCTAAGTATTAAACTGTGGTTTACACAAACTATTGCTGACAAGCGAGAAGTGGTCAACATTTTCCACTGATGACAGAAAAAAACGACAAATATTGTCTGAGCAGAGCGAACTTTTTATTGGTTTTCTAGAAATATTTTGCTGATCCTGTCAGCCAAAAACATCTACGGCATTGAACCTGAGGTGGAGTACTTTCATTCCGACGGTGGTTGGCAAAATGACATATAGATGAGAAAGCTAGTCATTATGTCTCTTTACCCGGAGAAATCGCCTTTTCAGCATAATACATGAGAAATACTATTGGGCCAGTTGCTGTAATGTACGCTTGGAGCTATGTGGACCCGTAAGATTTACTTTCCGAGTCCGCTTTTGCATCTATATCACTCGCTATGCTCTATGCATAATCACACTTTGCAAACACAGTTACTGGATACATGGTGCATAAGATTATATCAAGGTTGTACTAAGGCTGCGATATATATTATCGCACATGAAATTGCACTTAACATAAAGAGTACGTACAGCGGTTAGATTGTATGTCATATGAATGGCTCACTGTGTGAAGGACGATGATTGCCAGAAATTATGATTTTGAGTTTATTTTCGCAAGACGGTTACTCTAAATGTAGGATGGGCAGATACAGGATGCTTAATATCCACATCAGATTAATACCGAAGAAGACACCCAAATAAGCCAGAAGATAAGCCGCTATCCACGGTACTCGCGCGAACGAAGCTACAAAAGTTACAACAATGCCACGGTTCATCTTCCGTAGATTTGAATCTCAAGTGTTCTAGAAAGATAGCCCGCTTGTTCTCACGTCTAAACAGCTTTGACATTGAACTCTGACTGCTCAGTTCAATAGATCTCACACAGTCGAGCGTCATGCCAACTAAAGGTAGGATTCATTAGCAAATGCATTCTCTTGAGAAACGGGTAATTTACCGGAATATATGTAGAATCACACCTGTGCTTTAGAAGATATTATTAGTCGGGTGAAAGAAGACTGTATCTTAGGTCAAAACTGTTGACCGCTTCTCTCTTGCAGGAAACAAGCCTATGTTTATGCATACTATGATTGTCTTTTTGAATTTGGTGCTAATACTGTTATGTGGAAAATGGAATAGGTCTTTGGATTATGGACGCGGATATTCTCTAATGGACGACGGCTGGATTATGAATGACGGACTAGACGCTTGTAATTTGAGAGAAATCGGTTTGTTGCGTAAGTTTTAATGTGTGTATGTTTTAATGTGCATTAACTTGAATAAAGTTATTAACTTGAATACTTATAATTTTATTTGATTTGCCGCTATATAGCTGAAATATTGCCGAACGCGACGTTAACCCTTAATTCTCCCCCTCTCTCTGTCTCTGTATATGCAGGTATCCCTTGCTAGCCACATATGTATGGGAATGATGTATATCTCTTTAGATAAAGTTTATTCTTAAATAAGAATTACTTCTAACAAATGTGACAATTTAATCAATACCACAGTATATAAGCGGTTCGTTGGGGCAAGAATATATAAAAGCGTCTTCATTCCCTGTCTCAGATGTCCCATTACAACATTATGGAGGAGGACTAGGAGTCAAACAATGGTGCCAAAATGCAAGGGGATGAGTGTTGCATGCAGGGTCGACAACCGGTGTCGCAATGTTTCCTTGGGCTGTAATGCCGTGTTAAGACTAAAGGCTGAATGCAGTCAACCGCACGCAATGCAGCATTATGCAGAGTCCATATCACCGATGTTCCATTAAAGTATAGGGATTACCACCGCGTGCAGAGCCAAATCATGAACATGTTGTGCGTGAACACTGCACGCAAAAGATGTCGAAAAGTTCCCTTGGTGTCGCCGTGCCAAAGCATACAGAGAGAGAGAGAGAGAGAGAGAGAGAATTATATTTAACGTCGAGTTATGGATTTCGTACAGATGTCAATATGGATCAAGACTGCATATAGGCTAATCAATACAATCTTTACTCAGCGTCGCAAAGCGACATAATGGATCAATATTGCATGCATCCTTAACCTCTTGTGTCGTAATTGTGACATTTTGAGCAGCCGATACATATACCATGTGAAAATGGACTGTGAAAATATATGACCCGTAACTTGTCCTATGTCAAAATATACGACTATAATCCGACCTATAACTGAGGTAAGGGGCGTGATTACCCATTGTACTAGCATACAAAGATACAATCTATTTAACTGCGATTTGTTTAAAGAACACGATTAGAAGCTAAGTAAAATTCAGTTGATCTGAGTTTGTAGAAATAACATTAGGGTCAATTATCAATCCTACATGATGTCTATAACCTGCAAACCTAACATGTTGGAGTCTGTCTCGCATTACGATTGCTACAGAGTTTTGGAGAAAATTGTTCTCAGCCCAGTGAAATTTCGTACAGAATATTTATGCAATATGTGCCTTTGTATGCAAGTTGGACAGAACAGTCTCACAAATTTACCGCTATAAAGAATACTACACTATAAAGTCGGGTCAATTTATGGGAAAAAACAGCTTAACCCCCAACAAATTGCAACAAAAGGTTTTTCAACTGTTTTGGGTACTATTGATGGCCATAAACAAGATACAAAAAGTTTAGTGGATTCTGAGCCCCGGAAAGCTGTTTTTTTCAAGATGGCGTCCAAGATGGCTGCCATAACCATAAAATGACCATATCTTCCTTATTATCCATGCTAGAGTCATGCTTTTGGTGTCTATACCCAGGTTTTAGGGGTCAAGGAACATATTAAGACTATCAGAATTAACATGAAATGATTGGTTCAGCGAAAAATCCAAAATGGCGTCCAATATGGCCGCCGCGCCAATGAAATGGCTGTACCTACCTTATTATTCATGCTAGAGTAATGATGTTGGTGTCTATACCCAGGTTTTAGGGGTCAAGGAACATATTAAGACTATCAGAATTAACATGAAATGATTGGTTCAGCGAAAAATCCAAAATGGCGTCCAATATGGCCGCCGCGCCAATGAAATGGCTGTACCTAACTTATTATTCATGCTAGAGTAATGATTTTGGTGTCTATACCCAGGTTTTAGGGGTCAAGGAACATATTAAGACTATCAGAATTAACATGAAATGATTGGTTCAGCGGAAAATCCAGATGGAGTCCAATATGGCCGCCGCGCCAATGAAATGTCTGTACCTCTCTTATTATTCATGCTAGAGTCATGATTTTGGTGTCTATCCATATGTTTAAGGGGCCAAGGAAACCAATAAGAATATCAGAAGTAATATGATATCATTTGATCACATTGAACTCCAAAATGGAGGCCAAGGTGGCCAACTCAGCAATAGAGGGTTTACATATTCACTGATATTCAAGCTACATGTAGAGACATGTTTGTGGTGTCTATCTCCATTTTTAGGGATCAAGAAAGCTGTTAGAACCATTAGGAATAATATGACGTGGTTTGGTCATTTAGAAATGTAACCATGGCTTCCACTCTTTATCATGGATCAATTGGTTTATTTCTGGTCATCTTCCTCGTTTTCCTCTGCTAATGTCTGATTATACGGGTTGTTACACATGTCAAGCTGGCATGGTCCATAAGCTGGAGTACATGGTATATTGTATCCTCTACATCTACATCTTTAACTGCTGCAGACTGTAATGCAGTCGCAGTGAACCATCTTGAGAAGGTTTTCCGGAGCTGCATTCATGTCACATTCGATTGGAACCAACTGACCTCCTTCAAGTTTCCAGCCTCACTCACAAGCGTCCATATCCTTGTCTTGTCCCATCCAAACCATTATTTGATAGTATACTCTCATGCTGTGAAATTTTGTGGCAGCTGCAGTTGGAGGTAGGTATTCAGTCGTGACAAATGATTGGGAAGATACAACTTCCTTACTGAACGTCCTGTATCGTAGTGATGCAAGGAAGTCAGTTGCCTTGCCTCCATAGATTACAGCCATTGCTTGACAGCCCTTGCCTTCGATCACAGCTGCAATCTGTTTTGGTTGAACAAATGTATTTGCACAGGCCTTGAGTGTGGTATCACTTTTAGCAAGCTTTTGAAAAACAGTCTTTTTACCAACACCAAACATTCTAGACGTTGAGTCACATCCAGTGTATGCATGTATGAAGAGTAATTGAGAACACAACTCTTCACCGAGAATTGTCTTTAGCTGTTTGATATGGTACGGCACACTAGCATTTGCTTTGTCTGAACGGAAATACAGGTCTTCCTCTGTAGCTTTCGCGTAAAAGAGAAGAACCAAAAGATCAGTATCTTCTCCAATCAGTGTTGTGGAACGAGTTGCAGGGGACTGAACAGTAGCCTTCACGATTTCAACATCAGCGTCTCCTGGTGCATTGATCACTTCACTGCCTTTCTCACAAAAGTGTTTGTGTTTGTATATCAATCATTTTTTGTTTGTTGCAGTCCCTGGAAAGAAAATCCTCTTTGTTTCCAGAAAAGACAGTGTCCTGGGTGAAACTAACAACTGGATGCACGTTCTTGCCTTGCCTTTGATGTATGCTGTCCTTAATAGCCGGACCTTCCAAATACCTGAAACAGAACATTACGTCCTGGATGGAGGGTCCTTGCTGCAGCGTTTGCCATGGAAGCGAGGAGAAACATTTGGCTCAATCGCACAATCTTATGCCGACTTCACTGTTCGTCGTTATTCAATTTCTACAGTTGTCCTTGATGGGTATTTGGACGGTCCGGCTATCAATGACAACATACTTCAAAGGCGATGCAAGAACGTGCATCCAGTTGTTAGTTTCACCAAACTAGTTAGTTTCATACCACGCTCAAAGCCTGTGCAAATACATTTGTTCAACCAAAACAGACTGCAGCTGTGATCGAAGGCAAGGGCTGTCAAGCAATGGCTGTAATCTATGGAGGCAAGGCAACTGACTCCCTTACATCATTACGATACAGAACGTTCAGTAAGGAAGTGGTATCTTCCCAATCATTTGTCACGCCTGAACGCCTACATCCAACTGCAGCTGCCACAAAATTTCACAGCATGAGCGTATACTATCAAATAATGGTTTGGATGGGTACAAAAAACAACAACAAGGAAATGGACGCTTGTGAGTGGGGCTGGAAACTTGAAGGAGGTCAGTTGGTTCCAATCGAAAGTGACATGAATGCAGCTCCGGAAAACTTTTTCAAGATGGTTTACTGCACCTGCACTACAGCCTGCAGCAGTTGCACTACAGCCTGCAGCAGTTAAAAATGTAGCTGTAGAGGATACAATCTACCATGTACTCCAGCTTGTGGACCGTGCCAGCTTGACATGTGTAACAATCCGTATAATCAGGCATTAGCAGAGGAAAACGAGGAACATGACCAGAAATAAGCCAATTGATCCATGATAAAAGGTGTCTTGGAAGCCATGTTTACATTTCTACATGTAAATGACCAAACCACGTCATATTATTCCTAATGGTTCTAACAGCTTTTTTGATCCCTAAAAATGGGGATAGACACCACAAACATGTCTCTACATGTAGCTTGAATATCAGTGAATATGTAAACCCTCTATTGCTGAGTTGGCCACCTTGGCCTCCATTTTGGAGTTCAATGTGATCAAATGATATCATATTACTTCTGATATTCTTATTGGTTTCCTTGACCCCTTAAACATATGGATAGAGACCAAAATAATGACTCTAGCATGAATAATAAGGGAGGTACAGACATTTCATTGACGCGGGGTCTATATTGGACGCCATTTTGGATTTACCGCTGAACCAGCCATTTCATGTTAATCCTGATAGTCTTAATATATTCATTGACCCCTAAAACCTGGGTATAGACACCAAAATCATGACTCTAGCATGAATAATAAGGGAGATATGGTCATTTTATGGTTATGGCAGCCATCTTGGACGCCATCTTGAAAAAAACAGCTTTCCGGGGTTCATACTCCAATAAACTTTTTGTATGTTGTTTTTGACCATCAATAGCAGCAAAAACCGTTGAAAAAGCTTTTGTTGCAATTTGTTGGGGGTTAAACCATATATTGACCCATCTAATATATTATACCAAAGACGACATGCCGAAGTAAATCTGTCGTGTAACCAACATTCGTTTCTGATTTAAGGTATAAAGACGATCGGACATTTAATATATCAATAATGCCTCAATTTTGTTCACCAAACCCAAGATATATGACCATGTGGGGTATCAGAAAAGTCATGTTTTCACCATTTTTCCGCGATGAAAAGTGGGCTAAATCTATTTTATTTCACATCACATTAATATTTACTAATTTATCATAAAGTTTTTGCGAAGAAGTTTCATATATTAAAAAATTGAAAAATCTGACCGAAAAATCGACCAAAAATGCTGTTTTTGAAAATGACGTCATTGTTATGTCATCAATACGGCCATCTTGGATTTTTGTTGGCATTTTCTGGTAGAGCTTGACTCAAGATTATAGTGTGGTATGTTTCAGCTCAAGGGGTTAGAAAAATAATTAGTGGAGGCATTTCGCCCCCGCCCTGCCCCGCCCCGCCAGGCCTGAACAGGTCCCAGAAAGCCTAGGCCAGATAGGGTTAAGCTTTTACGGTATGATAGCTGTGCGATAGAAGCAGGCATGTTCTGTGCACACAGATTCTGTATGGTAAAATACCGTACCGTATCCATGTAAGAAAAAAGTGATTCAGTGCCCACAAAATACACAACCTTTGCTATTCATGAATTGTGATACACAATGATATTTAAACTCATTATTAGATTTGCTCGGAGATGAACCAAATCGATCACATAGTGTCGGTCATATATCTATGATACTGTTTATTTATTTGCGTTCTGTATTTCTTTTCAACGTGTGTATCAATGGGCGCAATTTATTCATATTAAGGTTCTCGAATGGTTGAGTGTACCAATTCACTGTATTTCGTACAGGGTTACGGAACGGTAATTTTAACATTCATGTTTTTTTTGTACATATGTCATAAATTTTACATTATTCAGATGCTGCACTCTGTGGGATGTGACATCAGGATGTGTCAGCTCTCGACATGCGATATTCAACGAATGCGGAAATTATGATATACCATGTGATAAGAGTTTCAACCAGTAATAATGAACAATTTTGATATGAGTTATAATATCACTTTTTGTATAGCTGTTATTCTGTTAACGCGCGCAAAAACGTCGAAGTGAACATCACGCAGCTGTTTCATCTTTCATGTCTATGTACAATTTTGGGGGTGTCTATTGATGCTGTCGGCATCTTTTCAAGCTATGAAAACGTCAGCAAGTGTACTGTGAGTTGAACGCGTTTCTTACATATGTGATAAACGAATATCGAGAGCCTGAACACACGCCCGGAAATGTATCAGTGTCACGGTGTTCAGTTCAATGTACGCGAACAGAATAAAAAAACTAACAACTAACGAAGAATTTATCACACATATACGCACAAATTATGAATGTCCAATTACCATACCGTACCCCTGAACGAAAAATACCAGACCTTTACTATGATTGAACTGTGACAATTGATACACTTGTAAGCAAATCACTCTTGAAGGGAAATGATACACTCAAACACGAATAAACACTCTGCGTCAAAATGACCGTATAAGGGTCCTATGCCATTGATATATGAACGAAGCAATGTTATTGGTGTGGCGAATCAAATGCAAATTATAACACTATCAGAATCCACATTGGAACTCACAAATCATAAAATTTACTTGGAATTCATTTCGTTCCGGAGATGAGGGGAGGGGGGTGGGGAGTTTGGTAAGTAGGGTTAATACATTAGCATAAATGGAGTTGCATAGAAACAGCAGTGGTGCATCACTGGATATCTTAAACACGTTTGAAATCCCATATTTTCCATTGGCTTGTGAAGAAACCTGCAAAAACCATCACCCAATAACAACATTTCTGCTACGCTTCGTTATGTGTGCAAAAATATCCCCCCAAATCATGTAGGAAAGACACAGTGAAATTAAAAGAGGAAACTGAAATGCGTTCCCTTGTAGGTTTACTCGCACGGCTTCGCGATGGCGAGGACATCATTGTAGCGGAGGGGTATCTGTTTGAGTTAGAAAGACGTGGCTACTTGAAAGCCGGTACTTTCGTTCCGGAAGTCGTCAGGGAACACTCAGATGTAATCAGAAGCCTTCACGAGGAATTCATACACTCCGGGAGCGATGTTGTCTTGGCTCTCACTGTAAGTTCAATTTATTATGGTTGGCGATGAATGGGCTAATTTTCTCTGCCAACATGACAAGTGATCGAGGTGCTATTGCTATTCAACAAACTCAATTTGATAGTACCCGAAATTGATTCGAAATCTCTAAACTCTTGCTATCTGGTATATTTTCGGAATAATCATTCTTTGTGTAATGTATATACCATATTACGATTCTCATAACAGGGAATAAGGAAATTATTCGATCTGGAAATTGCGTAAATTGCGAAAATAATTTATTGTTTCGTACCGCCATTTTGCTTTATACTAATTTCGCTATTTAGTACTATGCTCACCGGGAAAAACTGAGAGTTGTGGGGCGAGAGGACGAACTGGAAACAATGAACAGGACCGCACTGAAAATCGCGCGTGACGTTGCTGACAGAACAGGAACGCTGATGGCGGGAAACATCTGTAACACGACTATTTACGAGACGTCCCAACCAGAGACATATGAACCGACCAATCAGATTTTTAAAGTATGACTTTTTTGTATATCATAATATATATGGTTCTGCTGTTTGTTTTTGAATCAGAACGCTGCACAACTCAATGAATGCAAAACCTCAGTGGTGATGGACTGGTAGTTTTGAATATGTATGCAAGTATTTTTATCCTTCTTTTTGGCTCAGCTAAACCAGGTCTTTTTTCTTCACATACTGGCTCGACACTTAAGTCTTCTGTACTGAAACGCAAGGGTATGCCAATCTGCATTGGAAATGAACATAAATACCCTCAACATTTCACTGTATTAAATTGCTGCCAGCCACATGGCCTAGGCAATCATGGCCCACATAACGTTCACTTTGTACATGTTGAATCCTTAGAGAAACGTTAGGGAGCTTCTTGAAATTGGGGCATACTAGGAACTGGCATAAGGCATTCCAAACAGAGTAGCATGGTGCGCCGTGTTGGAACTCCTAGGAACTTCATGCCATACAGTTTGGAACTCGGCAGACAAAGGATGGCTTATGCCATAACATGCAGCAGCATGGGTGGATTGGCCTAACTGGAACTCTAATCCATCCAGATCAGAACACCAAACTGGGCATGGTGTATCCCATTTGAATAACCGGCATATGCCATCCCTACCAGAGAACTCAGTTCCTAATTTCAAGAAGCTCCCTTACAGTCGTTTAGTCCCGCAATTAATTTTCTTCGTTACGCTTGAATGATCTTGTTGCGACTTTGAGATGGATGTGGGCGTCATAATGTTGCCTGTGGAATGTCGGGAATAACGAAGCCAGTTTTTAGGGGATGTCCCAACAACCGATATAGTGTTGGTCATTGTTTTCAAACGAGGAAAATCTGCGACTAAAATTCACCCTCATCAAAAAGTGTCACAGAGTGAGGCAATCTCGCCTCCCAGAGTACGCCGTGACGAGCAACAAATTTTCAATAATAATATTATTTTGCAAAATATCCGAGTAATTTCTTTACAATGATATTTGGAACCGAATGCTGATAATTATAGATATTTTTAGAAATAAGCTAAAAAAACATATAGAATAACACGAATTGATCCTGTAATTGTAAATAGTGTAAACAATTAGGCTACATTACATGTACTCAAAGTCCCCCCAGCACCAAAACAGAGAAGCATATTTTTATTACGATATACTAGTAAAGCCCACGTTCATTGTTTGAATTGCAGTGCTTTGTATTTTGTGCATAATGCTTCTTATTTCAATACATTGCTATTATATTTCCAATTCATTGAAATTCGGGGTTTATGATTTGTTGGTTTTCGATGAATTGTTATTACGTGTTCAACATCGATATGGAATTATCAATGTGTTACCCTTCCGGACTAATTTTGGCAGATCAAACCTCTTAGTTGCATTTTTACATGTAAAGGAACAAATTGAATGGGCTGTTGAAGAAAAAGCCGATTTCATCGTTGGGGAAACATTCGGAGAGTTGGGTGAAGCAATGATTGCTTTAGAAGCCATTAAAAAGTACGGTAAAGGTAGGTAGCACATACAATTCAGATTGACCCAAACCCAAACGGGCATCTGGCTTTTAACTAGAATATCGCCAGATTTAAAAATTAACCATATGCTTGATCTTTGGAAGCCGACATCGACTATCCATTTTCCACGGAGCAAAAATAGTGTGGAGATAGGCATACTTTTTGATCCGCGAGAGTGTGCATCCACGACGTCTCGTTATCCACGCGATGGGGCGTTTTAAGAGTTTGAAGATCTTTAGAACTATTTCGCGCTTCTCCCTTGCAGAAGATTGCGTTTAGGTACCAACGAAACGATTACATTGTGACTGTTAACCCAGCCCAAGGCAATATATGCAAGGAATAAGTTCCATCAGATCACAAGCGTCCTTTTGCATATATTGACAAAAAAACCTGTAAAATGGATATTTCATAAATATTGATAGTATTCGATGTGCCACTCATATAAACGAATGCATATCCCATAATGATAAATGTTTCCCAAGCTGTCAAGACAGTATGAGTTCAATATAATCAGAAAGCGATGTGTGTCTCAAAATTCACATATTAACGTTTTCACATATTTGACTGCGAATATTGTAGGATTGCCAGCAGTGATAACACTGACTATTTTACAAAGCAACCTCAAAACCGTGTGCGGGGTCCCTTTTGCCGAGGCTCTTCGGCAATTAGAAGAGTCTGGGGCTGCCGTTGTCGGGATTAATTGTGGACGAGGTCCGACTACAATTCTTCCGATGATGGAAGAGGCAAGACGTGTGTGCAAGGTAATTTACCTGAAGTGAAACATTTGATGGCTGCATGTTTCCTGAAGAACTAAAAAATAATATTTAATAAACATAATGCGGTACATTTTTTTTCAAGTCGATTAATATTATTTGCTTATGAATCGAAAAAGCTCAAATTAGATTTTTTTTTCTCATTAATCGACTCCTTATACAGAATCCTTGCATTTTACTCCTTTCTTTCACTTTCGCTGGCACGCATTTTACATCTGAACTCGCTATGTTGTTGACCTTATTTTTCCCTTTCTCAAATTATCCGCTTGGTGTCAAGAAAATTTGATGTACAATGTAACCATTTGCAGTCCCGATCGACATCACAGGAGTCCGACCCGACATTCAATATTCATCAGTCGTCCACAAATGAATTTCCACGTCAGTAATCGAAACGCCTCAATTCCAATTATGCATGAATCGAAAAAACACACATAAGATGGCACCCTCCAAACGAAAAGAAGCAGACATGTCTAACAGCTGAATGCATAACAGAAGTTATTTTCGTAAAATTCTTATCTCTGACCATTATCATCTTTAATTTTCTAGTGTGAGACATATCTCATTTAATATGGTATTTTTCTTCAAATTTACGAAAAGCTACGCAGTGAAGTAGCTTGTATTAGCAACGAAACTTATTGCACATTATTTTTTACAATTTTCAACCAATATCAGCATCAGCATTGATAGGATAATCCCACCAGCCAAAAATAAGAAACTAAGAAGCGGAGCCATGAGGGTCAGTGAAACTTTGTACCAAATATGACAATCCTATGTTAAAGATCAGCAGGTTAATCTGAGCAGTTTGACATACAATAAATAATCCTTAAAAAGACGGTCGATACACATGTACTTTTTTGAAGTTGGCGCATCCCATTCAATATCTAACTCTTTTCACATAAATTGAGCACAAGTGGGACGGATTTTACAACAGGGCTGAACACGAACCAGCTTTTTTTAACAAGAGCTACTCACCATGGTTGCCATGCACTAAAATAATGCGAACAACCACATGAGCCGTGGTTATTTTGGGAGAAAGAAAGTTTAACTGGTCTTTTTGTTAAACAGTTTTCAATTCCACAATGAACATACCCATGTTATGCCGAAGGCTGTGGCATATGGTATATTGTGATCCCATGTGCAGTTTTGTATATTTGACCTCTCCAGATTGGTGTATCTCATTCTATAGTTGACACCGGGCCCTCGGTGGCCGAGTGGTCGAAGGCGCTTCGCTGGTGCCCGTTAGCCTCACACCGCTGAACCGGCAAGGGTTCGAGCCCAGCTGGTCCATGTGTGGATCTTTTGTCGACGGACGGTGGTTCTCTAAGAGTACTCCGGCTTCCGTCACCAACCAAACGGACTGTCACCATATGAGTGAAACAAAATTGAGTGTGACATTAAGCCAAATCCCTCCTCCTTCCGCCCATAGTTGACACTTAGAGCACAGACGATAATTACAACAACAACAAAACGGGAAAGGGGCCATTTTTCACCAAATGCTCCTTCCAGGAATCTGTTGGGAAATTATCAAGACGCAATACAACAATAGCAATCCAATACATAAAAAATGCCGATTTTATCACAGTTATGTCGCAAAGTTGACGTAGGATTAGTTGACAAGCACCCCTAACACAAATATTAATATTACGGCCCTTGGAAATTGTATCACCTTCCTAAATTAGAGATGATGGATTATTTTATGCTTGAAAAGCATGTTTGTGAGACTTCAAAATACTGCTTGGAGAGACCATCGCTAGATCGTTTTCTTCGTCATGTACGCGCGCTGATGCCATTATCTCCCTTGATATGGTATTTTCTACAAATTGAAGAAATACTCAACAATCGCAGATTTATATTAGCAATTAAATCTTGAAGTGTACTCTTTATAACAAAAGCTAAAATGAAACAAATTCTCAATTTCGCAGTTAATATCGGGGCAAGGGCAATCCGCAATCGTGTGTTGTTCTGGGCAATCCCACTGACATGAAAATACGAATGGAGCCTCTATTTTTTTGACTGATCAGAACTGTTTTCTCTCAGGGTCCCCTTGCAGCACTTCCTGTTCCTTACCGAACTCGAGATGAGCCACAGCATAATTTTATGAGTCTTCTGGATGCAGAAACCGGTAATTATGCGATTAATTTGCTGTGTGATATTTTCATGAAATCTAATTCATTACAATGTATCTGATTACGGTAAATACATATAGGCTAACGTACATCTGAACGATGGATTTCTTGTCCGGACAGGAATGTCGACACTGTTACGTATATCGCTATACAAGTTGAACTTCTAAATCCGAATTAGGAGTTAATCTTTATTACTGTTTCAATTAAACAGTTTATGAAAGACATTTTGTTCATCGAAATAATCTTGAAAATCTATCAGGCAACGGTATCACGTTGTATCAACGTTGTTTGGACGATAGCGTTTGAATGTTGTCAATTCTTTCAACATTAATTCGTCGCCTAACGTATTTTTAACGTTAATTCATGAGCTAATATCAACGTTGGTTTAACGTACGTGTGCTATTTGTGCAGAAAAAAACATTAAGTCGGAATTTATACTTCATAATTTGCGTATTTTATATATGTATCAATTTAGGGAAAAGGGTCTTTCCCAACGATCTCCCTGCTCTGGCCTGTACAAGAACGGAAGTTGCCGATTTTGGTCGAAAGGCGAAGCAGTTAGGGGTTCAGTATGTGGGACTTTGCTGCGGGAGCGCCTCTCACTATCTACGCGAAGTAGCAGAAGCTTACGGACGGAAACCCCCAGCCAGCCGTTATTCGCCGGATATGAGTCAGCATTTTATTCTGGGAAATGATCCAAAGTTTATCAAAGATTACACTGAGGGTCTCCGAGAAAAGATCCTGTCCTGAAGAGACAATCCCTGACCTAGTTGGTACGAAAATATGCGTTCAGTAACGAGAATTTCCGATAAAAGAACCGCATGGTTCAACTCTCCTTAATGTGGAACCACGTCTCCAACTGTTCATATCTTCCGAAAGGCCATTAGGATAAATGTTTTGTATTCACTCGTTCACTAATGAAAGCATCCAGTCCCACTTGATGATTACATCTCATGTATAATCGCAATTGATTGCGATATCGATGGAGCGTTGTTGAATTTGCGTACCAGATTGTAGGATATTTCATTAAATAAACAGATGGAAAATAATTTGTACTTACTGAATTGTCTTGTATTTAGCTCACTTATTGAATCATCCTATCAAGATTTGTTCAAACCTGATACAGACGACGCTAAAATGAATACAATATTTCTTAAACAAAATTCCTTAAAAATGACATTCCTCAATATGCTATGGAATGTACATTAAAAATTCTTTCAACTCCTTCTCTCCAAGACGAGAATGTATTCCAACATTAACTGTCAGTCAGCGTCCACAAAGAACGTTCTAATACGAAGAAGTCTTCTGAAATCCAAATAGGCGTGACGATAAAATCTCAACGAATGCAATATATAGACAATATACTGTTTAGAAGACAACTCCGGTTCATGCCGCAGAGAATCGACCAACATGTGTCAATCGTCCAATCGCGGATAAAGTTTCGTTCTTGGTTCTTGGTCCATCCAATCGCGGAAAAGGACTTTAACATGTCGGACAATTCACACAAATGACAGAGAAGGATTCTTTACATGTCGCCCAATCCATTCGATGACATAGACGAATTCTTACCTGTCGTTCAATCGCAATAATGATTGTTTCATCCAGATGAATATCCATAGATTATGGAAGCGAACATACGTGTGGAAGATGACTGTCTATATCATTGTAGATGTACAGGTCACAGGAAAAATAGCATTTTCTCGACATAGTACATACGCTAAAATATCACTCTGGTGTAGCTGTTAAGTAAATTTTGTGCTGCAGCAGAGGCCGAAGAGAGGCTCTATTTTTCTATCATTTCAGGATCGTCAATAACACAAAAGTTATATCGTAGTTTTTTCGGTCATTTTTTTTATATAAAATAGCTCTGTATTTCATGAATTATAGTACATAAGCTATATATTTCGTGAACTATAATACATAGAAATGTTATTTGATTGTGGAAATATATATTTTGCTGCTCAAATAGTCCAATGAGAATGGTAAACATCAATACATATGGCGGTCCAAGATGGCGGACTAACTCTATCTCCCAAACTGTACCAAACTGGAGGGCGATGATCCATGTACTTCGTTAGCCAAGTTGCCAATTGAGAATGTTCTCACAATCGTCTGTTGGATTGTCAAACAAGTATAAATATGATAGATCAATGTCATAGCCGTGGAACTCACACACTGAAAATGCAACATCTCACAACATATACCACACAGAAAGGGAAATTTGGTGATGTGGAGTCAATGCTCCTATACAAATGTGACTAGAAAGAAAAAAAATATACAAAAGAGGACGTTTGTGTTTTCGGTGTCAGTGCACCCAATTAACTTGTTTCTAAGTGAAAAATTATATTGTGCCCTGAATGGACGCGAATCCACGTCGCATAAGTAATCAACCACCCACCTAAAAAGTCGAGCCCTCTAGCCTTTTGTAGCATGCCCGCTTCAAATGTTTATTCAAGAATGAAGACAGGAAAACATCACAAAG
The DNA here is from genome assembly GCA_036873755.1 of Hanleya hanleyi. NCBI lineage: Eukaryota > Metazoa > Mollusca > Polyplacophora > Lepidopleurida > Hanleyidae > Hanleya > Hanleya hanleyi. The sequence continues at coordinate 9,231 of JAVTVY010055639.1, read as the reverse complement.
GGTAATAAACATGATGTATCTGAGTCTAAGATGCTCAGAGTGGGAATTTTCTAATGTGCTTCGTATTCGCAGTCGTTCAAAGAAACATGTCTCACGATTTTTAAATGCACTGCTTGTACTCTTTGAAGCTGAGAAGAGTTTCTCCCCTAATGTTCGGCAACTCCTTCAGAAGTAATTTGGTTATAGATTTGATTCCGCACGAAAAGTAAAGAAGAAACAATCACTGTTTGGTTCCAAGATTTGGTTCTTTTGTGGTTCCATATGAAAAGAAACCGAAGAACAAAACGATGTTGGTTCTACATCAACCTAACAAACCAAAAAATAATAATCCAAAAAAATGGGTTGGTTTATTTTTCTGAATAAACAAACTAAATATCTTGATGAAATTCAGTTGTATAATTTGGCTCCATATTTGATTCCAGATTTAAATTAATGAAGAAACGATTACTGTTTGATTCCACGAGTTGGTCCGATGGTACCAAATAAACAAACAAACAAAATGTGTTTGGTTCAATCGTTTGGTTCCACGTGGGCCCCTTTGCTCAGCTTCTATTATTGGTTCCATACTAACATTTGATTCCATATTTAGTGTTACGCGGAGTGAAACACAAGCAAATAAATGAAAACGGCAATGTTGGTGTGATTTTATTTTTGGACCTGTGTGAGCACACACTATATATTCAGATGATGTTTGGTTCTATGATTTGGTTCTATATTGGGTTCCATACGGAAATTAGTGAATAACCAAAATAACCAAAAATAACCCCTGTTGGCTCCAATATTTGAATCCATACAGGAACAATTAAAAAAATACCCACATGTTGGGTCTATGATTTGTCTTAACACTTTCTGGCGGATGAAAAGCAGACAAATATCTAGTGAAATATCGACTTTTTAGCCACCATACTTTTACGTAAAGATCGATTTTTCAGCTACCATGTTTGTGCCAGTAATTGTGCATGTATTATGATGTGTTCTAATTTCCAGTGCTGTTTGTCTTGACAAAGCTATGACCGAGATTCCATTTAATGACCTTTTAGGTCAGGTATTGTAGAACATTTATGTTCACAAGTATTTGTGAGAAACAGTTATATAACTTCAGACTCTATCGTTTTATATTGCATGATTGTGTAATTGCACTGAATTTGTACTTGATGAATCCCGTGTCTGATGTGAATGTTCTAGGTTCGAGAGAGATAGCGGTTCGAGTTGTCATAATTGTACTGAGAATTTGATGGGTCAACGTGCACCTTGATACAGGACAGTATAAAAATGTGAATGTTTGGCGATTTCAAATCAGACGTTATTCCATCATAGTCTCCTACACGCCACCGGTAGAGTTCACAAATTATGTGAAATGTTGTAGCTGGTTCGAAATGCATATATAGTAAAAACTATATCTTCAGAAATTCGTGTTGTGTTCTTCTCCATTTTAAGTCCAGAGAAAACCACTGGCCGGACCGGAGTCTTCTGAGGGTTTATGTTCTTTCTCCCGGGAATGTCGACGCCCCGTACAAGCGCATTTTCCGTCCACACTTTCCGCAAAATTACATTGGCCAACTATGCTGCAGATATGAAAAATTTCAACATCAGTGAACAACAGCTTCTGAGAGTTTCCATGCATTTCTCCCGATTGCATTACATTGCATCTACATATACCGGTGGTGGTAGCCTCGCTTACCTTCACGAGGACGGCCTTATGGTGGCCTGCCATTTTTCCTGTCCACGATCTGATGACAGTTTCTTCATATTCTGGCGACCCGTCTGGGACAGAACTATTGATGGTGACAATTGATCACGCTTTTAATTACAAAAGTTTCTCAACATTTGTCGTCCGAGCGTCGCACGGTGGAGCGGTTCCTCATCTTCTTGCATCGGACTCCCTTTCTATTCCTGCACTCAATGAAGTGATCGCAGACCGCAAGATCGCCCGGACGGTGACCAGTGAAAACGTTTGGTTCCCGTGTGTTGACCTTGATGGATTTCGCAATCCTCTCCAATTCCTCCTCGTGTATGTTTTCCTTTAACTGTCTTATAATTCTGACTGGACGGATTTCCAATCTGATGTCCACGACTGCACAGAAACTATCCAGGTATGCCAAATTGTCATATCAATTGTGAGTGTGTTTTGAGCCTTGAATATTTAACAAAAATCAGACCACACCAATTAAACTGTTCGACTTCACATTCTGGATGGGCCAGTGAACTGATTTATATCTACGCCACTGAGAAGTGATATATAACAGGGACATGTTTTGTGGATTCCCGTGATTCGCCTCTTCTTTGGTAGTGACAGCGTGTGTCAGAAACCTCCGGAAAGTGTCCATTCCGTGGATACAGTATCTACAGTTACAGTTTGATTCGTTTCGCTTAACAGAGCCTTATGGCTAGTGATTGAACATAACTGTGCTGTGAGATATACCTTGCATGGTCTTCCCCAAACTTTCTGCCTGACGTTGTGACTCTTTCATTGATTGACAATAGTGCGTGTGATGAAACGGTTTACAGTTAACAGAAACGGGCCATGCCCGAACGAACTCTGAGACGTCGTATACTCATAAATTTCTTGAAACATTTTGGACTGAATCCTCAGACAAGTGTTGAACAATTATCTCATGTGTGCCATGGTAACGCCTTATATGAACTGTTGGCGTCTTTCGTATATTGTGCGCGGTTTGTTTCGCTTATTACCGATAATACTACATGTCCAGTGAAGTTGATAAACCAATGATAAAACTAGTAGATTGCATAAACTTTGTGACTGGTAAATTTAGTGATTTGAAGATTTGTAAATCTAGGCTTTGAACATTGGATGAGAACTTTGTGATGTGATTTCACAGTGATTTATTTTTTATTAGGACTTTTATCGTGATCGGTTTCTATAATAGCTAGTGTAGCTGGTGAGCTAACACTTAACGCATTTGAGCTGAATGAAAATAAGGTTATCACGTATATAGTGATAGGTCTTTGAGACACTGAATACGTACTAGTTATTGTAGCATATGATGTTTGGTAGGCCACGAGAGCCTGATTGATATAGGCTGCGATGCCCTTACAATCCTCGGTTAGGCTATACGAGCCTGGTTATATTTTATCATCCTGAATTTTATTATAATTGTTTCGATTCAAAGATATATGTCTAAGACGGTAGATGGCGAATTGGTTTCAATTAAGACGTATTGACAACTTCCTTAAGTGCAGTACATATTGTGTCCATGTCGACTATTAACACTTCTAGCTTTCATAATGAGTAACGCTTAAGCTTGCCAAAGTTACCCCTGTGTTTAAGTCCGGCAATAAAACATTGGCTGAAAACTATAGACCTATTTCTGTCCTTCCCTGCTTTAGCAAAATATTTGAAAAACTTGCAGTTAAAAGGATGGTAGCTTTTCTTGAATCAGAAATGATTATATCCCCAAATCAATTTGGTTTCCGTGCGAATCACTCTACCTTTCTTGCTGTGCTTTCTTTATATGATAAACTTATCGCTGCCAAAGAAAGAAAACAGTTTAGTATCTCTACCTTCCTACATGTAGATCTATCTAAAGCCTTTGACACCGTCAATCATGATATCCTCTTGCACAAACTAGAGTATTACGGTTTTCGTGGCACTACTAATAGCTGGTTTCAAAGCTATCTATCTTCGCGATCCCAGTGTGTATCATATAACGGAACACTATCGCTGGCGTGCCTCAGGGGTCAATACTAGGTCCTATTTTATTCTTAATATACATAAACGACATCACCAAAGCAACAACTATTTTAGACATAAATCTTTTTGCAGACGACACTAGCGCTTCTCTCTCAGATAAAGATCCAAGTAGACTGGCTGAGATTATGTCAAGTGAACTCGAAAAACTTCATGATTGGCTCTCTAGCAATAAACTCTCATTAAATGTGAAAAAACTAAATTCATGTTCTTTAAACCAAACAGATCTCGTAATATAAATACTCCGCAGATATCACTATTCGGAACCGAGATCGAGCCAGTTTCTAGTTTCAAATTCCTTGGAGTTCATTTCAATGATAAACTGACTTGGCAAACACATATTGACGAACTCACTTCTAAAATATCTAGAAATATTGGTGTTATTAATAATATAAGAAATTGCCTCAACAGAAAAACCTTGATTATGTTGTACTATTCGTTGTTCTATTCCTATGTATCCTATTGCAATCTGGTTTGGGGAAACACATACCCAACTCATTTGATAGCTCTCGTCAAATTACAAAAGAGACTTGTTCGCATTATCACATGCAGTAGTAAATACGCTCACTCCAGTCCTCTTCTAGAACAATTAAACATCCTACCTCTGTGTCAAATAAACTGCTATCTTATTGTATTATTCACTCACAAGTTTTTTTACAATGCATCTTCTATTCCGATAAAATTTTCAAATTACTTTACAAAACTTTCTGAAGTTCACTGCTATCCAACCAGACAAGCCAATCTTAACCCATATAGGCCGAGAGTGCAATCGAATCTTTCACACTATTGGACAAAAACGAAAGCCCCACGTATTTGGAACGCTTTACCTCTTGAGTTGAAGTCGATTCCGTCACAATCTCTCTTTAAATGTCGATTAAAATCCTATCTTGTTCTCCTGCACTGACTTAGCATATCAGATAGTTTCCCCGATTTTAGTATTATCTTTGAGACAATTATATTTTATCTAAAAAATGTTTGGTTTCATAATATATTCCACACAGTCCTGATTTTTGTCACCAAATTTAAAGGCTTCCCTGGTATAAGCACCTCCATATCTACATATTTGTATATCTATAATTATCGAGCATAGATGATTTTTTTTGTTCATGACGAGCGGTATTACTATTTGTATATGTATTGTCTTCTGGGATACAACAAGCCCTTTGGGGTTTTATTCCCGCCATATGTATGTTAATGTCTAATACCCTGTATATGTTTAACTATATGGTGAATAAATATTCATTCATTCAACGTAAGGTCCTAATGTTAACCTTTAAGGATGAAGTATGACTTAGCATTGGCCATGCTAAAGAAGTCTAGTACTGGGTAATAAACATGGAAAATGTTTGAGACATAATCATCGGATAATTGTGTCTTTGTTTGTTTGGGTATTTTTGTTGCAACAATAAAAAAGATACCATATTGTGGTATGAATTGGAAAATGCGCACACTTCTTTTGTCATAACATAAGTTTCTCTACGTGATTCCTTTCTACTGACATAACAGTTGTTCTTGCAATGAACTGGTGGGTTAATTCTGTTTCAAAATAAGTGTGTTTCTTTCGTTTGACTGATTTGACACATTTAAATACTGCTCAGACATATGTATTTTGTTTTGCTTGACCATTTTTGTTTTGCTTCTCATGTAATGTTTTGGTAAACTGTTTTGCTTTCCATGTAATGTTTTGGGTAAATTGTTTTGTTTTTTGTGTAATGTTTTGGTAAACTGTTATGCATTCGCCGCTAAGGTACTCGAAGATTTTCAAGCACTTGTTTTGGTCATACTTGATATGTGCACATTTGCGGTGTGACTAGCATGTTGTATATGGTATTTGGAGTAGTTGCAGAAATTTTGATGAATGTGAAATTACAACCCTACGCTATTTACATGGGCTATGATAATTGGATAATGATTTAATATATTTGACTGATATTGCGGATAACGAAATAAGCTATGAATACGGTCTGTGCTATGAACCTTGGATGTTATTTTACTGAATTATGCATTTTGTAGCTTTTGATGTAGCCAATGGGCGTGCATTTCATGCATAGAACCCGCTGGATTGATCACCTATGCGGTTATTAGCACCCTTTACTTGCCCTCCGATAATTTCCTATTCGTTTTGTTTGAGTTGCATGAACTATCTGCGATAGTGTCATCCAACTTTGAAGATATGTCGTTGGGAGATATGTGAATTATCGACTTTTTAGCCACCATACTTTTACGTAAAGATCGACTTTTCAGCTTGTGCCAGTGATTGTGCATGCATTATGATGTGTTCTAATTTCCAGTGTTGCTTAATTAGACAACGCTATTGCCGAGATTCCATTTAATGACCTTTTGGATCAGGTATTATAAAACATCTATGTACACAGTTATATTTGAGAAACAGTTATATAACTCACGCTATATGGTGTTATGTTGCTTGAATGTGTAATTGCACTGAATTTGTACTTTGTACTTACCAGTGTCTGATGTGCATGTTTTAGGTTTGAGACGGATAGGGGTTCGAGTTGTCATAATTGTGCTGAGAATTTGATGGGTCTACGTGCACCTTCATTCATACAGGACAGTATAAAAGTAAATGTTTGGCGATTTGAAATCAGACTTTATTCCACACGCCACGAGTTCACAACTTACGTGAATTGTTGTAGCTAGTTCGAAATGCATATATAGTAAAAACTATATCTTCAGAAATTCGTGTTGTGTTGTTCTCCATTTTAAGTCCAGAGAAAACCACTGGTCGGACCGGAGTTTTCTGAGGGTTTATGTTCTTTCTCCTGAGAATGTCGACGCCTCATACAAGCCCACTTTCCGTCCACACTTTCCGCAAAATGACAATCTGTACAGCTTCACCTGCAGGATGCCATTTTGAATTTACCCATTTGCTGTGCTGGAAGGCCTTCGATTATGCAAATAGACTTGGAAGGATCCCAATATGATGAACAATGCAGCCGGAAAGTTTCAGATCCTATCGTCTCTTCCTTCTATGCATACAGCAAACAGTTTGCCACGGTGGCGCGGAATCCGCTACCATGCCATGAGTTTTGAGATCAAACAGATTTTGATGTTGTCCAACTATTACCATATACGAAGCTGTTCATTATGTCAATAGTTTACATGTACATCCTCAATATACAACATGTATGTATCCCCTCAAAAAATATGAACAACGGGTTATATTTTGATTACAATGTTTTCATCACCTCTCAGAAATCTTTTTGTTACAGTAACATGAGATTGTATCCTGGCCGATATTTCTCGAAGAACGACCAGGGTTTCTCTCGCGTGAACTCTAAGACAATCGAGATTATTACAATTTTAACATAGATAACATCCTATTTCTGGATAGCAATATTCTAGAGGTACGTGGCGTACACATATGTGCAAAAACTAATTAAAAAACATACAAATTCTGTCAAAGAAATCAGCCAAAATATGCCTAAAATTATTGGATTCCACATGCGATATTTTGCCTAATTTACCGACCATGTCTTAGGACGAAAATGCTAAAATAAAAATAAAAACATACAAAATCAGTCCAATAAATCGGTAAAAAAGCTGTATTGTGAAGAATGACGTCACTGTGGCATCATGAAAGCAGCCATTGTAAATATGATTACATTTGCTGGTAGAATTAGACCCGAAGATACAGAATAAGCCGTTTAAGCTAGTCTGACGGATAGCCAAAATATTCACATTCTAGGGGCAGATCCAGGTATTACACGGCTAGTTTAGCAGAATCACGTCATGATAACGTCCTACTACCCTCCTTATTATCAGATTTGTTTGAGCCCAAGGTTTTCCGAATCCTACTTTCATAGGTGAAATAAAAAAAAACAAGTTGATGCATTTGTAAGGCGTGCAACGATCCTGGTCATTTTCGTCCTTAACTCACCCCACAGGTGCCTGAAAGGAGGGCATAATCGAAAACGTGTTGGATGAAATAATATATAATATTTGTTTGCATATGGAGAAATTATGTAGCTGTATAATAATGTAGTATGTATTAGGTTAATGCATAAGATGACGAACGGATGAAAAGAAAGAAAGATTGACCAATTTAAGGAATGTTGATGGCAACCTTTCAACAGGTTACCACAAAATGTTTTATTTTAACCCGTCACTAGAAACAGGCCACCATGCACTTAGTGAAAACAAGAACATTAATAAAATATTGCATTATAAAAATGGACAATTTGAGTTCAAGAATAACATGTATCCGGCTGTAAATGACAGGCGTTAATTTCAGCACTATCTTTTGTATAAACTTAGGCAAGAATCAATCAGTTATAATATCAATAAATGTCAAATATTATTATTGGTTTCTGAGTCTGCTAATGATTTCATCATTTGACACATATTTCTAAGGAAACTGTTCAAATGAAACAACATGGTGATCACCTGTTCCATTTATAACTGATTTCGCATTTTATCTTTATCCTGAAGAAGCTGATAAATGAAAATCAACAGCCTGTAGCTGAACCTATAGCTCTGATTCCGAATCACAAACCGACATTTGATGAACAATATAATACGGCTCCAAATCTGTTACTTGAAGGCTGGACAGGTATATTTCCTCCGGTGAAGTAAGTTCTCTTGATGCAGGGAGTAGTGAGGACAGATGCGTAGATATCAGGATGACAGGGACAGATGTACCTCTTCTCCTTGATTGTCTGCGACGTTTGTAACTTTGAGTACAGATCAACTACCTTCATTATTACCGTCTCCCCATATGATGGGTCCAAGTCGCCCAGGACGCGAAGGTTGATCTTCATGACCATCAGATTATCCAAAGTAGTATTAGTTGTAACCAGCCTCGCATATGACAACAGTTGTCCCATGAGACTGAAGCCCCTCTTTACTGATGTACTCTGGTATGGTGTTACCAGGACCAGCTTAATAATCAACACAATGTGTGAAAATTCTTGATCTTGGTGTCTGAATATTTGTTGCCGGAAGGCCAGAATGTTAGTGAAATGACTACAGTTAGCCTTCAATAATTTCTTCGATCATCGCCGCTCAATCAAGGCCGTATCCAGGGTTCACGGGCGGTTTTCACTTGCGCATCCCATAAGTTCTGTCATTTGTTTCCCACTGTGTGTGGTCGGCTGTACGGAAAACGCCACCATCAAAAACTCCATTCTTTTGTTTATTTGTGCAGACATAGCGTGGAATCGATTTCATTTTGATTTTCTGAACTCTAGATTTTCCATTCTGTACCTCATAAGACTCTCGCACACTTTTCTTAGCCTTCGCCATCAGTTTTTCAGTTCGATGGTTCTTCTCTTTGAAGCGGTGATTTGCTGTAAAATTAGGTTCCTCCTCAACGTTAGCTGTGGAGAGGTAGTTAACTGGATGGAAGTCAGTTGTTCCTCAACAGACTGCCAAGTTGATATGGCGTATGTGATGAGCTCAGTTGATTATTTACATGACAGGCGAACAGTCTGTCGAAGAATGAGTCAATACAGACCTAAATTGGCCAAGTATTGGTGGGGGGGGGGGGGGGGGGGTAGGTGCAG
>JAVTVY010055638.1:0-30616 GCA_036873755.1 Hanleya hanleyi | reverse complement strand
CGTCGTCAGATGTAAATGACGGCATTTAACACAAAAGACTAGTCTGTAAGGCCCGATGTCGACCCAGCATCAACTTCCCACAAATGCCAAAATATATCAAAGACCAAAAGGTCTGTACAGGGGGGCGGGCCTCGGGGACGAAGCGTCCACAAGCAGAATCTCGCCATATACAGGAAAAAATTACAACACATATAAGGGAAGTGGGAAGAGGTGCCGACATACTGACTGCGTCACATGACTTTACAGAATAGTCTTCTGGTTAACCTATTCTAAAGCACATACCAAGAATCTAACGATCTGTGATATGTGTTGTATCTCAGGTACGGCCAGCTCCGTCTGGCGTGGCAACTTGATGATATGACCACACGGCCCCTAGCACCGGCATAAGCGGTATTAGATACAAATCTAGAGAGCTATGATGGAAATGCTCTGACAACTCGTATACTGGTAATTCGAGAGCTGTTTCGCTGTGACAACTCGTACACTGGAGATTGGTGAGCTGTATCGTCGTCAGATGTAAATGACGGCATTTAACACAAAAGACTAGTCTGTAAGGTCCGATGTCGACCCAGCATCAACTTCCCACAAATGCCAACATATATCAAAGACCAAAAGGTCTGTACAGGGGGCGGGCCTCGGGGACGAAACGACCACCAGCAGAATCTCGCCATACAGGAAAAATTACAACACATATATGGGAAGTGGGAAGAGGTGCCGACACACTGACTGCGTCACATGACTTCACAGAATAGTCTTCTGGTTAATCTATTTTAAAGTTAATATACCAAGAATCTAACGATTCGTGATATGTGTTGTATCTCAGGTACGCTTTTTTATTGTACCTGTTCATGTGGCAACTTGGATGATATGACCACACGGCCCCTAAAGCACCGCAGCAGCCAAGCGGTATTAGATACAAATCTAGAGAGCTATGATGGAAATGCTCTGACAACTCGTATACTGGTAATTGGTGAGCTGCTCGCTGTGGATAACTCGTACATTGGAGATTGGTGAGCTGTATCGTCGTCAGATGTAGATGACGGCATTTAACGCAAAAGACTAGTCTGTAAGGCCCGATGTCGACCCAGCATCAACTTCCCACAAATGCCAACATATATCAAAGACCAAAAGGTCTGTACAGGGGGCGGGCCTCGGGGACGAAACGTCCACCAGCAGAATCTCGCCATATACAGGAAAACATTACAACACATATAAGGGAAGTGGGAAGATGTGCCGACATACTGACTGCGTCACATGACTTCACAGAATAGTCTTCTGGTTAACCTATTCTAAAGCACATACCAAGAATCTAACGATTCGTGATAGAACATCACGTTGATATGTATAGTAATTGATATGTATAGAACATCACAGCAGATATGTATAGTAATTACACAACGAATGTGTACAACAGATACATACGACTGTATATTTCTCTCGTACACATCGTTTCCCAGTGTCTGTGTACCAGTTTATTGCTCTTGTGAACACATCTGAACACATCAGTCTACTTTTGAGCCTCAATCAGTTAAAATCAACAAAAAATGCTAGAACTTCAAGACCGAAATGTGACATATAACCTGTCCCCTAATACCTTCTGTTTTCCTCGGATCCACGCCGAAAGTCTTCACAAATCAGCCGTGAAAAGTAGCTTTGAGAATATCAATCGTGACACTATTCATATGGGTGGCAAATTGTTGATGCATCAGTCAGCTTGAACGCTGATTCTTGTTGCATTGCCTGGCTTTGTCATACATTAGCGCAAAGATAATTATCTCGTGGGGACGAGATAATTTTCCGCGAAAAAAAAATTGTGCATGTCCCCTCTACGGTTCCGTAGGCTGGCGTTGTGAACGGCGCCATTAGCCTCTGTGGCAAGCTCAGTCAACTTCTTAATATTCAGTTTTGTCCAGGATAAATACAAAATACCATTAGCACCTTTTGATTTAGTCATTTCTCTCTTCCATCCCTAGATCAATAGTGTTATGGTAGGGTAGATATGGTTCAGAGGATAATGTCTTTCATATTTGATGAGTATGCTCCATCCACAACCGAGTTCCTCAAAGATATAAAGCAAATACAATCACCAGGACCAGATAAGGATTTGACTCACCTGAATCTCCTGATCTTGACCAGTGCATGTCACACGTTTGAAATGTATCAACCCAACGTAGGATTCATGGTAGACCATGGTGTGTATATTCAGTTCACATTAGCGGTCCGTATAAAAAACGAGGAAAGCTGGAAAGCTTGTACAGAAATTGCTATTTCACCAATATAATGATAAACTACTGCTTGATGTTGTCTCTGGAAATATAAAAAAATGCGTTGTTTGACGATAAGATTAATCAACTCCCACAAACATGTAATGTATTGCGCTATGGCCAACTGGCTTAATAAACTGATAGAGATTCGAGCATTAATACTTCGACTTTGACAGTACTCGCCACTAGATCTGCTGCCATATTTGAAAGGGCATCCATGACAGACAATTGAACAAGCATGGCAAATTGACGTAAGCTAAAATGTCTAGTTATAATAGTCCATGAGCTGGAGGGACCCATCTAGCACCCTCTCCCCCCCACTCGCCAGTCAACGAAACCATATTCTTTTTTGATTCCTCGACACATATGAATTGAGAAAAAAAATGTTAACATGTTTTCAGAGTGCTTAAAGTTAACCCCTATACGTCGTTAGTTTCATTTTTAGAAGAGGGTATAGGTAAATTATCATTCATATTTTCGTTAAGTATTAACCGATTCGTCTCATTTTTGTTTTATGATGGTCGCCATGCATGAGTGTAAAGCACCATACAAACAATATTTCGGCCGGGTGACATGTGGCGTCACTAGGGGACCGTTTCCAAATATGTTATGGAAATTTCGTAATGCACAGGTAAGGCCAATACGGAGATAACTAACTATAGCATCCAAGTATATCTATATAACGTTGACGCATTTGGGAACCAGGTAACAGAGAAATCCTCCGAAATACATCGACTCATTCCCATTATTTTGATATCGAGTCAACCAGTGTTTGATCTATCCGCTTAGTGCTGAGCACCAAGCGAAGAGAATACTTCATTTTTTTAAAGGCTTTGGTATCACTCGCCTCGGGATTGAACCTGGGACCTGCCGATTGCGATTCGAGAGCTTTACCACGAGGCCATCGCAATGCGGTGAACAAGGAAAAAGCCAAACAATATACACGTGCATCCGCGAGCGAACATCAATCCAAAAGCAGAAAAAGTAGAACGCATCGATACCATCAGGGGCATATTGGGCATATTGCCTACAGAAGAAAGTTAGTCGTGGTCACAATAAATTCCGGGACACTTGAAGGTTGAAGCGGACTTATAACCGAGGAATCCCTCTGTTGACTGAATTTCAAGTTATTCCAAGCAGTTCAATCAAAGCTGGTATCCTGTTGATACATCTCATCCGGAGTAGTCTTAATTGTCTGCGGGAAACATATGAAAGCTGGAAACGAGATGAATACTGGGGAATGGCAGATTCCATGATAATCTAGTCCACTAACTCCCATTTCTGTCAATCCTTGACGGAATATGACATTAGTAACACCAATAACTTTACAAATATCATAAACAAACAATATGCCGTGTACCTTACTCTCTAAAATGTGCCAATGAATTGCATAAGATGAAACTAAACAGGTGCCCCTATGAATTCTTTGTACAGTTTTTAGTTTAGCGGAACAAAAACACAAATGGCATTAGTGACATTTGTGTTACTAATGTTATTTTCCGTCAAAATCTATTTTGTATATGTACAAGAAATTTCTTATAAAACAAGCACTTGCATATGCTCAGTGAAATTAGGCCAAGCATATTGATGTATCCGTACCATTGTCAAGTGTATTGCATCACCCATGCTGTAATATTGGGCCTTTTTAAAAAATTTCTAATGTCATTTCCTTCAAGGGAGTTATGACGAAAATGACATTAGTAACATTTTGAAACACCCATAGTATCGATGTGTTGGTATTTAATACAATGAAAAGGGTACAAATATCTTAATAAGGTCAAGCTAGTACCAATGTAAATCTTTAATTGAATAATTTAATTGACATTTGTTTTGTGGTGAATATTGTAAAAAAAGTATGACGGAAATATGACATTAGTACAAATGACCTTAGTAACATTTACATTTCTGCCTCTCTATTATACTGCTGATATGAAATGTGCAGTGTAAAACTGTTTATATTCAGATATGCATACGCTACACAACATTGATGGATTTAGCAAACACTGTATAAGACACAGAGTTAGTTTTTTAAAATATTTTTAATTTTACGAATGTTATTTTTCGGTGAGACGGAAATTTGACGGAAAGTGGACTAGATTATCGGGGAATCTGCCGAATGCATCCTGTCTTTTCTGTCCGATAGACCGATGCTTGGCAGAGTTAAGAACGAATTACCCCGGCCTCTCCAATATTCAGATCTCCAAATTCTGGCATCATCCACATTGGAGACACATGCCATAGTGGTGGTGCAAATCGCTGTGAACATTGGCCTGCAAAATGTGAAGCATAGACATACAAAATAGTGCCTGGCGGAAACTGGTTGGCTGGCGTTGTGAACGGCGCATTTAGCCTCTGTGGCAAGTTCAGTCAACTTCTTAATATCCTGTGTTTGTCCAGGATAAATACAAAATACCATTAGCACCTTTTGATTTAGTCATTTTTCTCTTCCATCCCTAGATCAATAGTGTTATGGTAGGTTAGATATGGTCCAGAGGATGCTATCATTCATATTTGATGAGTGTGCTCCATCAATAACCGAGTTCCTCAACGCTCTGAAGCAAACACAATCACCAGGACCAGATAAGGATTTGACTCACCTGAATCTCCTGATCTTGACCAGTGCATGTCACACGTTTGAAATGTATCAACCCAACGTAGGATTCATGGCAGACCATGGTGTGTATATTCAGTTCACATTAGCGGTCCGTATAAAAAACGGGGAAAGCTGGAAAGCTTGAATTACTATTTCACCAATATAATGATAAACTACTGCTGGATGTTGTCTCTGGAAATATTAAAAATGCGTTGTTTGATGATAAGATTAATCAACTCCCACAAACATGTAATGTATTGCGCTATGGCCAACTGGCTTAATAAACTGATAGAGATTCCAGCATTAATACTTCGACTTTGACAGTACTCGCCACTAGGTCTGCTGCCATATTTGAAAGGGCATCCACGACAGCCAATTGAACAAGCATGGCTAAAATGTCTAGTTCTAATAGTCCATGAGCTGAAGGGACCCACCTAGCACCCCCCCCCCCCACCAGTCAACGAAACCATATTTTTTTGATTCCTCAACATAAATAGATTGAGAAAAAAAAAATGTTAACATGTTTTCAGAGTGCTTAAAGTTAACCCCTATACGTCGTTAGTTTCATTTTTAGAAGAGGGTATAGGTAAATTATCATTCATATTTTCGTTAAGTATTAACCGATTCGTCTCATTTTTGTTTTATGATGGTCGCCATGCATGAGTGTAAAGCACCATACAAACAATAGTTCGGCCGGGTGACATGTGGCGTCACTAGGGGACCGTTTCCAAATATGTTATGGAAATTTCGTAATGCACAGGTAAGGCCAATACGGAGATAACTAACTATAGCATCCAAGTATATCTATATAACGTTGACTTATTTGGGAACCGGGTCACAGAGAAATCCTCCGAAATACATCGACTCATTCCCATTATTTTGATACCGAGTCAACCAGTGCTGAGCACCAAGCGAAGAGAATACTTCATTTTTTTAAAGGCTTTGGTATCACTCGGCTCGGGATTGAACCTGGGACCTGCCGATTGCGATTCGAGAGCTTTACCACGAGGCCATCGCAATGCGGTGAACAAGGAAAAAGCCAAACAATATACACGTGCATCCGCGAGCGAACATCAATCCAAAAGCAGAAAAAGTAGAACGCATCGATACCATGAGGGGCATATTGGGCATATTGCCAACAGAAGAAAGTTAGTCTGGTCACAATAAATTCCTGGACACTTGAAGGTTGAAGCGGACTTATAACCGAGGAATCCCTCTGTTGACTGAATTTCAAGTTTTTCCAAGCAGTGAATGTTAACAGTGAATAAACTGGGACTCAAAATGTTTTCAGAGTGCTTAAAGTTACCCCCTATACGTCGTTAGTTTCATTTTTAAGAAGGGGGTATGGGTAAACTATCATTCATATTTTCGTTAATTATTAACCGATTCGTCTCATTTTTGTTTTATGTTGGTCGCCATTCATGAGTGTAAAACACCATACAAACAATATTTCGACCGGGTGACATGTGACGTCACTAAGGGATCGTTTCGAAATATGAAATTTCGTGAGACACAGGTAAGACCACATTTTAAGCCACAAAGTGGACAAATTTCGATTAACAAACGGTTTTCTGCTTTCATATGATAGAATGATGACAGCTTATTAAGAGCAAATAAGTTTTGGGTCGAACATCGAGGTAGCTACACATGCATGTGAGTTAACAAAACATACCAATTTAGTCGAATTTCACACTTTTCACTATATCTGGAAAAGGGGTAAAGGCAAACTAAATGCGTCATAACTTAGTTAATTTCAGGCAAATATTTACGAATACGATGCCAGGCTTTGGACAGCCACTTCAAGGAAAAAGAAATAAGAATGCTGTCTGTGCATGTCGTCACTAAGGGCCATCTTCGAATTTCTCGAAATAAAATCAAAATAATCCATAACTTCCAAATAAGCACTGACACCACCGGAAAGCTCTCAATACAGTACGTCGCACACAGTTTGAAAAGGATAAGACACAAAACATTAAACACTTATTCATCATACGAAATTATGGGGCGTCTACAAATATCGAGAACTGTTCATCATTGTCAGCTGGGAAATAAAGTTTCTTCATTAGTATTTTACACATGGCAGTGCGTAGAATTGTGTGTGATTGCAAGTTGTACACTATTGGATGTGGGGTAAAGATTAACCCAACAAGAGAACTACAAGATGAAACTGAAATTTAGGCAAGTCTGGAGTGCAATAATTATCTGACCTGTGTGGGAATAAAGGGTATTATTTTTGACCATCATAGTATCGTTCGTGTGATTGGTTCAATGACCATCACGTGATAGTCCGCAAAAAGTTATATTCACCTGCCAAAATGTTATATTCGGTGAATATAGCTTTTTGCCCTGCAGGTGCGTACTAAAAATAGAACCAGAATGACGTCACCGGGGAAGCCCGTCACGTGCTCTTGACACCCGACATCAACAATGGCTGACCAGTCCGTACGTTTCGCGGACATTTTGGTTGCGAAAATTATTGGATGAAAAGGATTCGGTGAATACTCGGAAGGCAACAAAAGGCGCAGTTCGAGTATTTCAGCATTATTTGAGTGAAAAGGGCCTCAGTGATAACCTAGATGAGTATACTGCTGAGACTTTGAACGAAACATTGGGAAAATTTTATGCCGGAGCTCAAACAGCGAAAGGAGAACTTTATAAGAAAACAAGTATAATCGCAATACGGCATGGGATTGCTAGATATTTCAGCTCCTCCAATGGCCTTGACATAAAAGGTCCTGAGTTCAAGGAGTCGGACAAAATATTCAAAGCTGTGATGAAAGATCTAAAGCGACAAGGGAAAGGAGGGGTTGATCACCATCCCCCGATTGACTGTGACGATTTGGTAAAACTGTATGCGTCCTTTGATTTGAGTCGGGCAGATCATTTGCAGATGAAAGTCTTCGTCGATGTCATGCTTCATTTTGGGAGAAGGGGACAGGAAAATCTACAGGATTTGAAGATTTCTGACTTCGCAGTGATAACCGATTCCCAGGGCCGACTGTATGTCTACAAAGTCAGGGATGAGCAAACGAAAAATCACCAGGAAGATTCTGACACTGCGGATGGTCGGATGTACCAAACCAAAGGTAGTTACATACTTAGGGACCGTATCCATCCAACGTTCGTTTGCTAGACGTTTTAAACGATGAAAAAAAACGTCGATGCAAACGATGGGTGTATGAGTTGATCGTTTTTTAAAAAACGCCGGTCAGATAAAGACGATCGCCGGAAATCTCCGGCAACCTACGGTAAGGGTGCCGGTCGTCTTTTCACACCTCGAACAAAGGTGCAGACGTTTTCTAGCAAACGATTGAAAGTCTCCTGGCAAACGATCGGCTCGAAAGTAGTCCCGCTTTACAGACGCAAAAACAACAACAACGGCTGTGTCGCTTGAGGCCGTGAAAAACGGATTATGAGAACGGAACACAAATTAATGTTTTTTTTCTCCAGATTTTTGCTATACGTGTGCTGCTTGACTATATCTTAGAATCGGTTACGGTGTAATTCGTTAATAAACAAAATATTATGGAACCATGATATCGTTTTTTGAACGTGCGATTCGAATCTTATGTATTTTGCAGAATACGGGCTTTGCGCATTTTGGAAGGCGGCTTCAAAAAAGTCAGTTCTAGATTACCATTTGATTTGATTTGATTTTTATTTCACCATGCATAACAATAATGTTTAGTAAACAAAATATAATAGTGGCGGGATGAAAACCCCGAGGGGTTTGTTTTATCCCAAAATAATTATTATATTTACAAAGATGATAATATGCGGTAAACTCTATCATAGTGAGACAAAAACACAAATTTAATTTCCAACTTCCACAGACGGCAAACAGAATAGAGGTCTAATTATGTTCCAGGAATAAATACGATTATATCCTCGATTTGAATAATGAGAGCGAAACGGGAGATTTTAACTGAGAGGGTAAATTGTTCCATATTTTGGGACCCTTTATTTTAGTACTATAAGTCAGAGTAGTAAAAATCGCGATATAAATTTAATTTAGCCTGTCTAGTTGGGTACCTGTGGACAACAGATAATTTTGAAAAATATGATCTGAAAGTGTTTGGAATTAGGTCTGTATGATTGAAAAATTTGTCAACAAAAATTAACACCTGGTAGTCGTTTATTTGTTTTATGGACAATATTTGTAATTTTTGGAATGAGATGATCATAGTTTTACTTTAACAATTATTATTACGTTTGATTACAGATAAATGTCGAGTGAAACATTAGAATCTTATGCGTATATTTTTTCTCTTTCAGGACGATGCGTAAACGCAGAAATTTACAAGACATTCACCATAGATAACGGTTTTCTAATGGTGTAACTCATAATTTTGTTTTTGTTCAATTTGCGCTTTTGAAGCGCGCCTTGTTTGGTAAGCTTTTAAAGTTACATCTGCAAATATCTATACGTGATGAGTACTCTATTCATCTGAAGTTTGTAATTTCGATAGAAGTCGGATACCCGTGGTTGTACAAGTAGTAGTATAAGAGCACTTAAAGCCTTTTTTCCCCCGGATGTAAAAATGACGTCACAATTGAGGGTGTGGCGCCATCTCTACACTATGGATGCAAGGGAGACAACTCGGGCATTGGGGGGTTATTGGGGGGGTGTGCATTGACAAAAAAAAAAAAAAAAAAGTTCCGGCAAAAAAAAAAAAAAAAAAATGTATTCATGCGCGGTGATGCGGTTTGGCCGCGGTTTTGGCGGTGATTCGGTCTCGGGAAAAAGCTTCCGCGGAGAAAAAGTAGTCCCTAGATAAAATGGTCCGATGGGGTCGAGTGAGGTATCAAAGTGAAGCTTAGGTGAAGGGGCATCTAATGGTTGGGTGTGGGGTTGACATATCGGCCTTCTGCGCATGCGCGGCGGCCGAAGGGTATGAAAATAGCCTTTTTGGAGCTATGGGAGCCCCTAGTTGACCGATGGGGTCGAGTGAGGTATCAAATTGAAGGTTAGGTGAAGGGGCATCTGATGGGCTGGGCGCGGGGTTGAACTATCGGCATTCTCCGCATGCGCGGAGGCCCAAGGGTATGAAAATAGCCTTTTTGGAGCTAGGAGATTGACTACTGGTCTAGTGGGGTCGAGTGAGGTATCGATGTGAAGCATTCGTGAAGGGGCATCTGATGGGCTGGGTGTGGGGTTGAAATATCGGCATTCTGCGCATGCGCGGGGGCCCAAGGGTATGGAAATAGCGGTTTTGGAGCTAGGGGAGTCCCTAATGGGCCAATGGAGTCGTATGAGGTATCAAAGTGAAGCATTCGTGAAGGGGCATCTGATGGACTGGGCGTGGGGGTTGAAATATCGGCATTCTGCGCATGCGCGTTGACCCAAGGGTATGGAAATAGACGTTTTGGAGCTAGGGGAGCCCCTAATGGTCCAATGGGGTCGAGTGAGGTATCAAAGTGAAGCATTCGTGAAGGGGCATCTGATGGATTGGGTGTGGGGTTGACATATCGGCCTTCTGCGCATGCGCGGTGGCCCAAGGGCATGAAAATAGCCTTTTTGGAGCTAGGGGAGCCCCTAATGGTCCGATGGGGTCGAGTGAGGTATCAAAGTGAAGCTTATGTGAAGGGGCATCTAATGGGCTGGGTGTGGGGTTGACATATCGGCCTTCTGCGCATGCGCGGTGGCCCAAGGGCATGAAAATAGACGTTTTGGCATCTAGGGAGCCCCTAATGGTCGAATGGGGTCGAGTGAGGTATCAACGTGAAGCCTAGGTGAAGGGTATTTGATGGCTGGGTGGCTGCATGTAAAATTTTTCCTGAAAAAAAACACGGAACACGGACTTTATCGAAAAACCTGGGAAAATGCCTATATGGGGTATGAGGGGTATATAGGTCGCCGGGCTTAACGGGGCTTGTCTATCAACAGAGTTATCTTCCCTTAGTTCCAGGGTGGGTGTATGTAAAAATTTTCCTGAAAAAATACGGAATACGGACTTTATCCTAAATTACGGGAAAATGCCTATATGGGGTATGGGAGGTATATGACCATCCTGGGAAACGTACTTCTATACATTTGCGGTAGGGTTGTGGGGTCTCGTTTTACTCGTCTCGTCATTTAGAACATGATAGGAAGTGTCCTCGTGCGAATCGGTGAAATTTTTGAAAAAAGTCACCGAACCCCATATAGTCCCATACTGAGGGTATAGGATCAATGTTTGTCCCCCTGGGAAACGTACTTCTATACATTTGCGGTAGGGTTGTGGGGTCTCGTTTTACTCGTCTCGTCATTTAGAACATGATAGGAAGTGTCCCCGTGCGAATCGGTGAATTTTTTGAAAAAGTACGATATAGCCTCATATAGTCCCATACTGAGGGTATAGGATCGATGTTTGTCCCCTGGGAAACGTACTTCTATACATTTGCGGTAGGGTTGTGGGGTCTCGTTCTACTCGTCTCGTCATTTAGAACATGATAGGAAGTGTCCCCGTGCGAATCGGTGAAATTTTTGAAAAAAGTCACTGAGGCCTGGGTAGGCCCATAGGCCTATACTGCATGGCTATGGGTGTATAGGCCCATACGGGGTGGACATGTTGGAGTCTAGGTGGGCCACTCATGGTCCAATGGGGTCGAGTGAGGTCTTATTTTGAAGCTCTCGTGGAGGAGCACTTGACTACACTAATGGTTCGTCCGTGTTCAATAGTCTGCGCATGCGCAGTCTGGCCGTAGTATGGAAAACAGGCATTTTGGGTGCTATGTAGGGGTGTGTTTGGGTTAGAGATGAGCTAATCACGGTTCGAATGGGTCGTGTGAGGTGTCAAAATGAAGCTTGTGTGGGGTAGAGTCAGAATGGTGTGTTTTTGAATGCATGTCGCGTTAATCTGCGCATGCGCAGTTGGTTGTAGTAAGTAAAATGGCCATTTTGGGGCAGCGAAGGAAGTTATTTGGGGTCGAGATGGGCTAATCACGGTTCGAATGCGTCCTGAAAGGTGTCATCTTGTAGTTCTCGGGGTGTACACTCCGATTTGAGGGATGTTCGCGTCATCTGTGACGTCATCGGTGACGTCATGGGTACGAGTAGTAGCGAAAGTGGCCATTTTCGGGCAGTACATGAAGGTATTTGGGGTCGAGATGGGCTATTCACGGTTCGAATGCGTCCCCGAAGGTGTCATCTTGTAGTTCTCGGGGTGTACATTCCGATTTGAGGGATGTTCGCGTCATCTGTGACGTCATCGGTGACGTCATCGGTACGAGTAGTAGCGAAAGTGGACATTTTCGGGCAGTACATGAAGGCATTTGGGGTCGAGATGGGCTATTCACGGTTCGAATGCGTCCTGGAAGGTGTCATCTTGTAGTTCTCGGGGTGTACATTCCGATTTAAGGGATGTCCGCGTCATCTGTGACATCATCTGTGACGTCATCGGTACGAGTAGTAGCGAAAGTGGACATTTTCGGGCAGTACATGAAGGTATTTGAGGTCGAGATGGGCTATTCACGGTTCGAATGCGTCCTGGAAGGTGTCATCTTGTAGTTCTCGGGGTGTACATTCCCATTTGAGGGATGTCCGCGTCATCTGTGACGTCATCGGTGACGTCATCAGTACGAGTAGTAAGTAAAGTGGACATTTTGTGGGTGCGTGAGGGTGAGTTTGGTGTAGAGATGCACCATCCTTAGTCCGAATGCGTCGTGTGAGGTGTCATTTTTGTAGCTCTCGGGGTGTACATTCCGAATTGAGGCATGTCCGAAGCATCTGTGACGTCATCGATGACGTTATCAGTAGGAGTATTAGCGAAAGTGAGCCTTTTGGGGCAGTGCAGGAAGGTATTTGGTGTAGAGATGGACCATCCGCGTTGCGAATGCGTCGTGTGGGGCATCATGTTGTAGCTCTCGGAGTATAGACCCTGATTTCAGGGATATTTATAGCATCTGTGACGTCATTGGTGACGTCATTAGTACAAGTTGTAGCGAAAGTGGGCCTTTTTTTTAGCAGTGAAGGATGTTATTTGGTGTAGAGATGGATCATCCGCGGTCCAAATGGACCGTGTGAGGTGTCATCTTGTAGCAACGCCCACCAACACCATTCTTAATGCTTCAACGCCCTGGTGAAATAGCTCAGCTCTGATATTCCATGGAATTGTCACTAATTCTTCGAAATGCGGTGATGCCCGTCAACGCCCGTCGTTACACCTTAACACTCTAACATAACGCCATGATATAGACCAGAGAGAGAACAACAACAGCAACAACAACAAGGATGACACATGAGAGAACAACAATAACAAGAAGTTTTTTTCATATAGTTTATTTTCCCCAATGTTACATCATACCCACGCTGGGGAGCCGCGTTGGGTATATTTACAATTCAAGAAGATTCTTATCCAATCAGAGGCCACCATTTGCATGTTTCATATTCGTTCCTGTCCGTTAGATGTATTCTTGTCCAATCAGAAGTCTCCATTTCAGAGAGTGCCATCTGAACCGTTTATTCTAATCATCGTCGGGCAGGCCAGGATACCGTTGAGGCAACATATCCTCAGATAGTTGTTTGCGCATTCTGAGTATCTATCAGCGCATGGGTGAATACTTTCATCCGATGGAGGTGGTGGTCAGTTTAACCACGAAGAACGCAACATTGGTCATTATCTCCACTATCCACTTGGTGTTACAATTCAAGAAGACTCTTGTCCAATCAGAGGCCACCATTTGTATCTGTCATATTCGTTCCTGTCCGTTAGATGTATTCTTGTCCAATCAGAAGTCTTCATTTCAGAAAGTTCCATCTTCGGCCATGTTCGCTTTGAACCGTTTATTCTAATCATCATCGGGCAGCCCAGAATACCGTTGAGGCAACATATCCTCAGATAGTTGCTTGTGCATTCTGAGTATCTATCAGTGCCTGGGTGAATACATTCACCCGATGGGTTGGTCGGTCAGCTTGGTCACGAAGAACGTAACATTGGCCACACTATCCACTGTCCACTTGGTGTTGGGGCGTTGCAACCGGGCCCATTCCAAGGGATCCACGGTGTTCAGTTTCTCCAGCATCGTCTCTAGCGACACTCGGTTAATGATGGTAAACGGTTGGTCAAATACCTGGATGTTACTGCTCGCGTAAAAGTATCGGACTTGGACTGTCTCTTTATGCTGCAGCACATAACCAAACGCCAGATTCAATTTGAAGGCCGTAGTTTGATCTTTGAAGATGGCTTCTACGTAGCTACGTAGACGGGCGAGGTCGGTCAGTCGGAAATTGTAGATATCTTGAATAGGGCGATGACGGTGGAAACAGTGCCGTATCATGGACCAATGGCGCCGATAGATGTCACTCACTGGATGGGCGCCCTGTAAGAGATCGCTAGGAACATTTATGGGCTCGTCCAGAAAATGTTCGATGTTGTCAGGCGTATGACTCGAAACCGTAACGGTGGGGTCCGGCTGGATATCCAGGCCCTCCTGGACCGTGGGTATAGGCAGGCTCTTCGTCATCGCATCACCAGTGGCGTTCGTCTCTCCGGTTTCATCTTCACTGGGTCTGACCTTCCGCGGCCCCTCTTTAGTGGAAAGTTGTCGCCCAAACCGTAGAGACGGGGCATGCATCAAACGTTGGTGCTGTCTAAACCGACTGGGTCGTTTGAAGAGTCGACCACAATCATTACATAGTACCGTCGCACCCGCGTGGAATACCCTCTCATGACGCAGTAAATGATCCTTCCGATTGAATGACCGTGCGCAGATTATACAAGTATACCGGGCATCGTTGTGGATGGAGGCCTCGTGGCGTCGTAACTTATCTAGACGAGTAAACAGCTTCTGGCAAGTTGTGCAAGTGAACATCTTGGTGGTTGACAGAGTGTCTGATGAAACGTCCAGGCCGCTTCCCTTTTATAGCACGCTAGCTGGTGATCTATTTTTAGCACACTCAGTTCAACTATCCCCAAGTCGAGGGCCGAGCCTTGACATCTTCGGTAACATCCGTGTCTCTTCGGTCACCTCCGTACCGTCAACGATCAACATGTAGACATATAGAGTATGTACGGCATGTTATGGTATTCATCAGTGCATGAGTGACGCATTCAGCCGATGGGAGTGGTCGGTCAGCTTGGTAACGAAAAACGTAACATTGGTCACACTCTCCACTGTCCACTTGGTGTTGGGGCGTTGTTGTTGGGCCCATTCCAAGGGATCCACGGTGTCCAGTTTCTCCAGCATCGTCTCTAGCGACACTCGGTTAATGATGGTAAACGGTTGGTCAAATACCCGGATGTTACTGCTCGGGTAAAAATATCGGACTTGGACTGTCTCTTTATGCTGCAGCACATAACCAAACGCCAGATTCAATTTGAAGGCCGTAGTTTGATCTTTGAAGATGGCTTCTACGTAGCTACGTAGACGGGCGAGGTCGGTCAGTCGGAAATTGTAGATATCTTGAATAGGGCGATGACGGTAGAAACAGTGCCGGATCATGGGCCAATGGCGCCGATAAATGTCACTCACTGGATGGTCTTCGTGTAACAGATCGCTGGGAACATTTATGGCTTCGTCCACGAAGTGTACTTTACCCTCCACGTCGTACAAAAATCTGGCCCAAGGTCTTGTCGTCGGAATTTGACTGTTGAATTAGGGCGACATCATCATCGGCCCTCGTGCGATGGGTGGGAGTTCCCCCTGTTTCGATATTGATGCCTACGGGCTCTTCTATCTGCAAACGTGGCTGCGGAACAGGGCGTCGTGTGCGTTGGTGTCGCAGCAACTGACTGGTCAGTTTGAAAAGCCGACCACATTCTTCGCATGGACGCTTGGGTACCTCATGGCGTGCACGTGTGTGGCGCTGTAAATGATCCGGGCGCTGAAACGACAGTGTACATATCGTACAGTTATACCGGGCGGTTCCTTCGTGCTTGGTAGCCTCATGGCGGCGCAAGTCGTGCAGACGAGTGAATGATTTCGAGCACGTAGTACGAGTGAACATCTTGGTGGTTGACAGAGTGTCTGATGAAACGGCCAGACCGCTTCCCTTTTATAGCACGCTAGCTGATATCATGTTCGGGCACTTCCGTGTCTCTTCGGATGTAAAAGTCCCCGGATGTAAAAGTGCCCGAATGTTTACGAATGTTCCACCATTCCGGACTTCTATCAGGTCCATGTCCAGAAGCTCTCATACGGATCCGCCATTTTGGAACCGCCATCTTGGATATGTCCCATAATGCACCGGGTCAAAATACTCGCTTCTGATTGGACGAGAGCTCTGTGACGGATTTTAAATACTCGCTTCTGTTTGGTGTACGTCGGTAAAGGTGACCGGAACTGACCTTTGACCCCGGCGCGCAGTGTAAAGGTTTCCACCGCGGTGATAATTTTCTGCGTCATGAGAGGGTACTCCACGCACGTGCGACGGTACTATGTAATGATTGTGGTCGACTCTTCAAACGACCCAGTCGGTTTAGACAGCACCAACGTTTGATGCATGCCCCGTCTCTACGGTTTGGGCGACAACTTTCCACTAAAGAGGGGCCGCGGAAGGTCAGACCCAGTGAAGATGAACCCGGAGAGGCGAACGCCACTGGTGATGCGATGACGAAGAGCCTGCCTATACCCACGGTCCAGGAGGGCCTGGATATCCAGCCGGACCCCACCGTTACGGTTTCGAGTCATACGCCTGACAACATCGAACATTTTCTAGACGAGCCCATAAATGTTCCTAGCGATCTCTTGCAGGGCGCCCATCCAGTGAGTGACATCTATCGGCGCCATTGGTCCATGATACGGCACTGTTTCCACCGTCATCGCCCTATTCAAGATATCTACAATTTCCGACTGACCAACCTCGCCCGTCTACGTAGCTACGTAGAAGCCATCTTCAAAGATCAAACTACGGCCTTCAAATTGAATCTGGCGTTTGGTTATGTGCTGCAGCATAAAGAGACAGTCAAAGTCCGATACTTTTACCCGAGCAGTAACATCCAGGTATTTGACCAACCGTTTACCATCATTAACCGAGTGTCGCTAGAGACGATGCTGGAGAAACTGAACACCGTGGATCCCTTGGAATGGGCCCGGTTGCAACGCCCCAACACCAAGTGGACAGTGGATAGTGTGACCAATGTTACGTTCTTCGTGACCAAGCTGACCGACCAACCCATCGGGTGAATGTATTCACCCAGGCACTGATAGATACTCAGAATGCACAAGCAACTATCTGAGAATATGTTGCCTCAACGGTATCCTGGGCTGCCCGATGATGATTAGAATAAACGGTTCAAAGCGAACATGGCCGAAGATGGAACTTTCTGAAATGAAGACTTCTGATTGGACAAGAATACATCTAACGGACAGGAACGAATATGACAGATGCAAATGGTGGCCTCTGGTTGGACAAGAGTCTTCTTGAATTGTAACACCAAGTGGATAGTGGAGATAATGACCAATGTTGCGTTCTTCGTGGTTAAACTGACCACCACCTCCATCGGATGAAGTATTCACCCACGCACTGATAGATACTCAGAATGCGCAAACAACTATCTGAGGATATGTTGCCTCAACGGTATCCTGGCCTGCCCGACGATGATTAGAATAAACGGTTCAGATGGCACTTTCTGAAATGGAGACTTCTGATTGGACAAGAATACATCTAACGGACAGCAACGAATATGAAACATGCAAATGGTGGCTTCTGATTGGATAAGAATCTTCTTGAATTGTAAATATACCCAACGCGGCTCCCCCAGCGTGGGTATGATGTAACATTGGGGAAAATAAACTATATGAAAAAAACTTCTTGTTGTTGTTGTTCTCTCATGTGTCATCCTTGTTGTTGTTGCTGTTGCTCTCTCTGGTCTATATCATGGCGTTATGTTAGAGTGTTAAGGTGTAACGACGGGCGTTGACGGGCATCACCGCATTTCGAAGAATTAGTGACAATTCCATGGAATATCAGAGCTTCTGAGCTATTTCCCCAGGGCGTTGAAGCATTAAGAATGGTGTTGGTGGGCGTTGCTACAAGATGACACCTCACACGGTCCATTTGGACCGCGGATGGTCCATCTCTACACCAAATAACATCCTTCACTGCTAAAAAAAGGCCCACTTTCGCTACAACTTGTACTAATGACGTCACCAATGACGTCACAGATGCTATAAATATCCCTGAAATCAGGGTCTATACTCCGAGAGCTACAACATGATACCCACACGACGCATTCGCAACGCGGATGGTCCATCTCTACACCAAATACCTTCCTGCACTGCCCCAAAAGGCTCACTTTCGCTAATACTCCTACTGATGACGTCATCGATGACGTCACAGATGCTTCGGACATGCCTCAATTCGGAATGTACACCCCGGGAGCTACAAAATGACACCTCACACGACGCATTCGGACTAAGGATGGTGCATCTCTACACCAAACTCACCCTCACGCCCCCACAAAATGTCCACTTTCGCTACTACTCGTACCGATGACGTCATCAATGACGTCACAGATGACGCGGACACCCCTCAAATCGGAATGTACACCCCGAGAACTACAAGATGACGCCTTCCAGGACGCATTCGAACCGTGAATAGCCCATCTCGACCCCAAATACCTTCATGTACTGCCCGAAAATGTCCACTTTCGCTACTACTCGTACCGATGACGTCACCGATGACGTCACCGATGACGCGAACATCCCTCAAATCGGAATGTACACCCGAGAACTACAAGATGACACCTTCGAGGACGCATTCGAACCGTGAATAGCCCATCTCGATCCCAAATACCTTCATGTACTGCCCGAAAATGTCCACTTTCGCTACTACTCGTACCGATGACGTCACCGATGATGTCACAGATGACGCGGACATCCCTCAAATCGGAATGTACACCCCGAGAACTACAAGATGACACCTTCCAGGACGCATTCGAACCGTGAATAGCCCATCTCGACCCCAAATACCTTCAGATACTGCCCGAAAATGGCCACTTTCGCTACTACTCGTACCGATGACGTCACCGATGACGTCACAGATGACGCGAACATCCCTCAAATCGGAGTGTACACCCCGAGAACTACAAGATGACACCTTTCAGGACGCATTCGAACCGTGATTAGCCCATCTCGACCCCAAATAACTTCCTTCGCTGCCCCAAAATGGCCATTTTACTTACTACAACCAACTGCGCACGCGCAGATTAACGCGACATGCATTCAAAAACACACCATTCTGACTCTACCCCACACAAGCTTCACTTTGACACCTCACACGACCCATTCGAACCGTGATTAGCCCATCTCTAACCCAAACACACCCTACATAGCACCCAAAATGCCTGTTTTCTATACTACGGCCAGACTGCGCATGCGCAGACTATTGAACACGGACGAACTATTAGTGTAGTCAAGTGCTCCTCCACGAGAGCTTCAAAATAAGACCTCACTCGACCCCATTGGACCATGAGTGGCCCACCTAGACTCCAACATGTCCACCCCGTATGGGCCTATGCACCCATAGCCATGCAGTATAGGCCTATGGGCCTACCCAGGCCTCGGTGACTTTTTTCAAAAATTTCACCGATTCGCTCCGCAACACTTCCTATCGTGTTCTAAATGACGAGACGAGTAAAACGAGACCCCACAACCCTACCGCAAATGTATAGAAGTGGGTTTCCCAGTAGGATAAACATTGACCCTATACCCCAGTATGGGTCTATATGGGGCTCGGTGACTTTTTTCAAAAATTTCACCGATTCGCACGGGGACACTTTCTATCATGTTCTAAATGACGAGACGAGTAAAACGAGACCCCACAACCCTACCGCAAATGTATAGAAGTACGTTTCCCAGGGGGACAAACATTGATCTATACCCTCAGTATGGGACTATATGGGGTTCGGTGACTTTTTTCAAAAATTTCACCGATTCGCACGGGGACACTTCCTATCATGTTCTAAATGACGAGACGAGTAAAACGATACCTCACAACCCTACCGCAAATGTATAGAAGTACGTTTCCCAGGGTGGTCCTATACCTCCCATACCCCATATAGGCATTTTCCCGTAATTTAGGATAAAGTTCGTATTCCGTATTTTTTCAGGAAAATTTTTACATACACCCACCCTGGAACTAGGGAAAGATAACTCTGTTGATAGACAAGCCCCGTTAAGCCCGGCGACCTATATACCCCTCATACCCCATATAGGCATTTTTCCAGGTTTTTCGATAAAGTCCGTGTTCCGTTTTTTTTCAGGAAAAATTTTACATGCACCCACCCAGCCATCAAATACCCCTTCACCTAGGCTTCACGTTGATACCTCACTCGACCCCATTCGACCATTAGGGGCTCCCCTAGATGCCAAACGTCTATTTTCATACCCTTGGGCCACCGCGCATGCGCAGAATGACCCTAATTCAACCCCACACCCAGTCCATCAGATGCCCCTTCATGAATGCTTCACTTTGATACCTCACTCGATCCCATTGGACCATTAGGGGCTCCCTAGCTCCAAAAAGGCTATTTTCATGCCCTTGGGCCACCGCGCATGCGCAGAAGGCCGATATGTCAACCCCACACCCAGTCCATCAGATGCCCCTTCACGAATGCTTCACTTTGATACCTCACTCGACCCCATTGGACCATTAGGGGCTCCCCTAGCTCCAAAACGTCTATTTCCATACCCTTGGGTCACCGCGCATGCGCAGAATACCGATATTTCAACCCCACGCCCAGTCCATCAGATGCCCCTTCACGAATGCTTCACTTTGATACCTCATACGACTCCATTGGCCCATTAGGGACTCCCCTAGCTCCAAAACCGCTATTTCCATACCCTTGGGCCACCGCGCATGCGCAGAATGCCGATATTTCAACCCCACACCCGGCCCATCAGATGCCCCTTCACGAATGCTTCACATCGATACCTCACTCGACCCCACTAGACCAGTAGTCAATCTCCTAGCTCCAAAAAGGCTATTTTCATACCCTTGGGCCTCCGCGCATGCGCAGAATGCCGATAGTTCAACCCCGCGCCCATCCCATCAGATGCCCCTTCACCTAACCTTCAATTTGATACCTCACTCGACCCCATCGGTCAACTAGGGGCTCCCATAGCTCCAAAAAGGCTATTTTCATACCCTTCGGCCGCCGCGCATGCGCAGAAGGCCGATATGTCAACCCCACGCCCAACCCATTAGATGCCCCTTCACCTAAGCTTCACTTTGATACCTCACTCGACCCCATCGGACCATTTTATCTAGGGACTACTTTTTCTCCGCGGAAGCTTTTCCCGAGACCGAATCACCGCCAAAACCACGGCCAAACCGCATCACCGCGCATGAATACATTTTTTTTTTTTTTTTTTTGCCGGAACTTTTTTTTTTTTTTTTTTGTCAATGCACACCCCCCAATAACCCCCCAATGCCCGAGTTGTCTCCCTTGCATCCATAGTGTAGAGATGGCGCCACACCCTCAATTGTGACGTCATAGTTACATCCGGGGGAAAAAAGGCTTTAAGTGCTCTTATACTACTACTAAGGCACAAATGCAGGTAAAATGACAAAAGCATATGGCTTCATTGATATGGACAAGATAATACATCTAGCATATTCTAATGACCAGACAACTATGCATATTCAGCATAAGATCAATATTATATTAAAATCGTATTACTAGCATCAGTATATTACCTTATCCTATTGACAAACGAAAACGTACAACCTCTTTATGAGTCATCAAGTATTCTAAGGCTCTTCAGCCTCAAAAGCATATATCACATACGATGGGTATAAGCGCATTCAAAATGAAAAGTGCATCGAACAGTACAAATACTGTTTTTAGTTCACTCCGGTGGTTTTCTACTAAACAAAATCTGTATAGCACCACTTCCAAAATAGGGAAAATGCAGGGAAAAGATGACAAACCGTCATGTACATATCAGATGTAGACAAATACATACACCAAGTATTTTAATGGCTCTACAGCTCATCCAAATATGCATATTCAATATTGCACAATTCAATATTTTATCAAACTCTATAGCTTAGCTATATGCGCATATCTTTTTGATGGATATGTACATCTGCAAAATGGGCCATCAAGTAATCTAAGGCCCTTCAGCTTCAAAGAAATAATATCATATACGATCCGTATAATCTCATTTAAAATAAAAAGTGCTACGAACAGTGATACAAGTACTATTCATTCACAGTCGTTTTACTCAAACGCACCAAACAAAGCATGTATAACACCACCTCCAAAATGAGCGTAAATGCAAGCAAGATGATATAAGCATTTATTATATGACTGTGCGTGCTACTCTTTCTCCATTGGACCATTCGCCGTCACGTGGCTGTCGCTAATTTTCCATATTGACTCCGAAGCGGGTCCATAAATGTGATATTGACTCGGCGTGACGTATGCGTCTGCTCAGCCAATGAAAGTAGTCGTTGGATTGGCCGTCGGTGTACAATTTGGCTGACAGCAGGTACGAGATCGTCGGGAGCAAAGGAAATACCTTATTATATGCTATATTCTAACTGCTTTCACCAATTTAACGAGAAGGAGACGTCAGTGTCATATAATAAAACAATTATAGTCTTTTGATATCGGTCAATATGTGGTTTTGTGGACCTGAGAAAACAATATTCACCTCGGCCTTCGGCCTCGGCGAATATTGTTTTCTCAGGTCCACAAAACCACATATTGACCTCATCAAAAGACTGTAATTGTATAATGTACATTTTTATTTGAATACATATGCCATTTTATTGACCTAAGAAGTAAAGATTTCTATATCAGCCATATCAGATACAGTCAAATGAATACATTCGTCTTTCGTCTTAACACTGTCGTGTGTTCATGCTTAGCTAACCGCTGACCAGATGGCCTGACCATACAACTGATCTCTATTTAAACCAGGAACCCCCGCGAATGTTATAACAGCTCACATGACGCCCACCTGTTATAACATTTCACACCTCCACAGGTGATTCTTGCTCACCCAGGAGAAGGTAATTTCGTGCTATTTCCTCCTGTCAAGCGCAAGAAATTATATTGTATCACACTTACTACAGAAACAAGGAACAAAATAGAGACAAGAACTCCGCTCTCTGCAGTGATGCCACGGAGAGAGTAACACAGATACAAACTTCAACAATGAATTGTTCATGGGTGAATAATAGACCCAGTAACAGGAAATTTGCTTCTTAATCAGGAAAAAGTAATTCTATATTGCTGAACATGAATGTAACATTCCCAGTGTTATAATTCACATCCCTTGTGAGCCAAATGGCCATTTTTTTTAGATATATATGAAATTCTTATGACTTGAGTCATAATCATAATAGTCCCCAGGCCACATCTGAGGATTTTGCTTCATCATGTAGTTTCGTGATAATGTTCATCATTGGGTGGCACTATAGACAGTAAACTTATATAGCACAATTTATTGGTATTTCATCTTTTCATGAAGTTTATTATTGTCAGCCAGACAGAGGATTTCAAAGAGCTGAAAGTTTTTGTTCTTTTTTTGATTGAAATTGAAGGGCCACATCTCATACGGATTTTGCAGCCCATCAACATAATGCTTGATTTATATCTCATTATACATTAATTTTTACAATTACTAATTTTATTAACATTATGGTTAAGAATGGATTGAAATGACATTGGTGCTGTTAGCGCTGGCATAATCATGTGGCATAGGGTATGGTCAGCTAAATATATCTAAATTAGGATACATCAACCCTTGCTTACACACATAACTAAAATGCAGTCAGAGAAGATATGCTGCCATCAGTATGGTCAATATGGAGAATTGCAAGGATTCAAGTGAGCTTGAAGTCAGGCCATTTTGGTCAAATAGACGTACTGTAACACTGATATTCTGCTTTACCTTTCAGGTCTCATATTGTAGTCCTGTATGTTGACCATTCAGGTAATAAAACCTGTAATGTTGACTTATTGCATGATGCACTTTACATAAGTGGACTAGTAGACTGCTTGTGTCAACAAAGTAAACACTTCATTTCCAGAATCAGTACTATTTCTCTCTCCATTACTGATATAATAATTTGATCCTGTTCCCAATTACATTTCTTTAGTCTCCAGTGGCTGTGAAGCCCTGGGCTTCCAGATGTATGGGATGCATTCTGGCCAATTTTCAACGAATAAAATCGCAAATTATCACTCAGTTAATGCTCACTTTTTTTGTTTTATGTGGAGGTCCCCAGAATTTATTTGAAACTCGAGATGTGAAATTGCACATATCGTTGCATTTTGACAGCATAGTTACAAATGTTGATAATTAGTTTTTGAACTGAAAAAGTAGAAATTTTTTTGAAGTGGAACTTCTACATACCTGCTATATGGCACAACCCACCTGGGAAATTTTTACATGTATATCTAATTGAAGTAATCCATTGGAACCACTGATGATTTTCCAGTAATAGAGAAGAAAAGCAACTCCGAGTAGGGATGAAAATTTCATTCTGTATATTTCGCTATTAGTTATAGCATCTTCAGCAGTGAACAAAGTTACAAACAGCTCCATACGCACAGTACATATACAAGGCATAATGTGATCTTAGCCAATACACATTTATGAATAGGTAAGCCAGTAAATTATGTCTGTCAGGTTGGACGGATATTAAAATGCTGTCATTTTCAGAAATTGTTAAATGTTAAGCGATAACCTGACAGCGATCTACAAATGGTGTGATTCAGGTGATACAATACACACTCTAATTGATGAAAACAATACATAATCTGCTTATCTGGCAAGAACTAAGTAAACTGTGCACAAATGAATAAAGTATGGTGATATAGTGGGTATGTACCTACATTGAATATTTCTACATGTCATGAAGTTTGGATAAGGACTGTCATTTTAAGATAATATAGATATAATTTTCTTGGCAATCCACATCAGAATTGATGGAAACCTACAAATGTTGTAACTCGCATGTTTCATAATTGTATATTCCCATGCGAGTTACAACAATTGTGGAGTGTGTATTGTAACACCTGAATCACACCATTTGTAGATCACTGTCAGGTTATCGCTTAACATTTAACAATTTCTGAAAATGACGGCATTTTAATATCTGTCCAACCTGATATAATTTACTGGCTTACCTATTCATAAATGCGTATTGGCCAAGATCACATTATGCCTTGTATATATACTATGCGTATGGAGCTGTTTGTAACTTTGTTCACTGCTGAAGATGCTATAACTAATAGCAAAATATACAGAATAAATTGTGATTCCTACTCGGAGTTGCTTTTCTTCTCTACAATTGAAGTAAAATGGTGTGTTCTTGTGCATTTTGACAGAATATTTAAACTTTGAAGATGATATGTAATGATGCCCCAAAATGAACTGAATTTTCCGTGTCATCTGTCTGTCTGTCTCTCTGTTTGCTCATCTTTCTTGTCATACCACATATGCAGCTGGTGATGGATCAGAAGCCTAATGAAATTGACTGACCTTCACCTGTTTTATCGAGGTCAAATTTAGCATTAGCAATAATTTTTAAAGGAGTGAAGATAGGCTCTCCAAATTCATAATACTTGTGCAATTGGTGACTGACTAGAAGCCTATCCCAGTTGATTGAATCTATTTTCTCAGGTTATATACTGTATATTATGATATAACATGAAATATAGCTAGGCATTCTAAATTGATACCACATATGCAACTGATGATGGACCTGAAGTCTATGAATATGACTGACGTTGACCTATTTTCTCAAGGTCAAAAACTGTATGTTAAGTCACATGTTAACTGCCAACATACACTTCAAATCTAACATTGTCATCATTTTGTTGTGGCTGTGGTTGTCTTCCAGAACAATCTAGCGAATTTTGCATGTGTTCCAACAGCCTCATGCTTCAACAGTAACTTAAACCATGCTGTATCGGCTGAGCTGTTGAAACACCCTCCATTTCCTAGCTCGGACATACTGCATCATTGTTGAAATATGGGTACCATGACAGTGATAGGTCACACAGCCAGTGAAGGTTCCCGATTTACATTGAATGTCGTTATTGCCTAAGTAGTATTAGTGGCATTTTACAACAACAACAATTCGCTGACTTACAGTGAAAAATTATAGTGAAAGGTATTTATTTTTTTATTGTTTGGCATTTTTATTTGCTGGCATTGTTTCAGGTAGAATATAACAGCCTAATTCATACAATCAGGAATAAAAAGTGGGTTAAAATCTTTATGTTCAAACTTTCGTAGGAAATATAAAAGTGGCAATTTGAAATTTTATTTTTATTCGATTTTTAAATGTCGGTGGGCCCATGAAACGCAAAATAAAGTTGGTGTTGCCTCACACTGGGTTTCGCTCATTGGTGAAGAAATCCCTTCTCAGAGGCACTTCTATCAGGGATGGTTCCTGATTGCTCATCCTCCAGGGGTATGTGCCCCACCCTTTGTCCCACTGCCACCCCTGAGGGAGTGTGCCCAAATTGGGGAGATCTAAAGCCCTGTGAGTACCAAAGTATGTGTTATGTGGAGAAATGCTCTTCGCTCGTGTTTCACACGAGCTTTAATTCCTTTCCGTGTCCTTGTCGTTGTTCAAAAGCGTGGGACAGTTAATTGCAATAACACAGCAGGAAAAAACAGTAGCAAAGACAGTACCGTACAATAATATATCCGTTGTATCCTCATTTCTGTGTTGTATGGTACCGTCGTCAATGAACATTATTTATCGGGTACCTCATTCGAACCCCCCTCCCCACCTCCCACCAGCCAAAGACAGAAATGCACCTCAAATGACACAGGTAGTCAACGTTCGCAGTAAAAAATAAATCCATGATCGAGAAAATGTTTTCTCATAATTTCTTACTTCACTGATTTTTCTTAAATATTCTTGGATGTTCTTATGCGCCAGATGCCCAAGATAATAGATCTTGCATTTTCGTTGAAGGAGAAATTTAAACTTATTCTACAGGTAGTTGAATTGTCTTGATCAAATGTTGTAAATTATATTATCGTACCTTGTCTTAGTTTCTTAATTTAAGCTTATTCTTAAGTTGGATTATCTTGATCACAACTTCATTGTCCAAGAATATAATTTCTCATATCGCTATAGTTTATAGGAATAAGAAATTTAAACTTATTCTGTGGTTGAATTGTCCTTATCACACCTCAGATAAAAGGGTTTTCTGCTGCTGAATCATGCAAAGTGGTGTCTTTTTCAGATTATACTCGAACATGTACAGACTATTCTGATGTATTTATTTCTCAAACTAGATATTCTCAGGGCTGATTTCTCAATTAAGAATCAGACCCTTTATTATTTAAGAAATGAATATAGATTAATTCCCCGACTGATTTCTAGATGAAGCAATATTATCTGAATTTCAAAAAAATCTTTAACATGAGAGCAAACAAGATCATTTCATTCAAATGAGAAAAAAGGATCATTTCTCATTTGAGAAAATAAACCATGCTATATTTTTCTTAATCAAGACATAAGGAAGAGCAGGATTTTCTTGAATAAGAATTTCTTTTAATTGATAAATATATTTTGGGAAAAAACTTAATCAATGATGCACAAATAAGAAATTAAATCTCACCTTGTGAATTCACCAGCATCCTATGAAAATTTAAGAAAAAGTACATTTTTTAATGATCAAACAAAATCTTTTTTACTGTCAAACAAAAATTTAAATATCATGAAATGGATGATGGAAAAGCTCTCCTATATAATTTCATTAAATTTGGCCGAATTTGACCTTTTTCCGACTTCTAAACGGCATTTTGTTGGGAAAATGACGCACGTTTGGAGGGGAATGAGATTCATCTTTCTATAAAATATCAGTTCTGTGTCTTAAAATAAAGGCTTAATCATGCTCTTTCACAAATTATATACATATACATACATACATGGGTTGAAGATTTTACAACAATTGGTGGCTGAAAAGAGGACCCATGTTCTATTCACTATCAAATCCCTACGAATCTGGGTTGACGTGCAATGCGCAAGAATTGACCTCTAAATTTTCCAGTTTGGTGCGATGACCAGCATCTTCGAAATAGCGTTCACGCGGGGTAAGAGATTGATAGTGGGGGACACGGAAATGAGAGGCATGGCCACGCACAATATTGATTCAGAATTGTGGAGAAGATTGACCCAGGTGGAAAATAACCGGTAGGAACAAAGTCCGGCGGCGTTTCTTAGGGGTAAATACTTACCCCCGGTGAAACTACGGTCATAGACTTCAAGGACGGAAGGGGCGAGGAATAAATCTGTGAACAGGAAATTTAATTTTGGTAAAGTGATCTCCCAGAATGTCTCAATTATAGAGAAGGAGAACGGAAAGTGAGACCGTTTGGTCAAGTTGATAGTTGGTACTGGAACAAGCGAATAGCCGACAGCCGGATCAAACTGGACGAGCTGAGGATGCTTCAGGTGGGAATGCCATATGTGGAGATTTTGTGCCAATAAGCAATAGTACACCGGGACAGGATGAGAGCTTGATTGGTTAGGAAACAGGCGGACCAAGGATTCAGACTAGGAGCGGAACCTCACAAGTTCGATGGTCGGTGTAAGGAGTGGAAAGTATTGTTCAGTTCGAGCAACTATCTCTATGGAACAGGTGGTCATTGACCTAGAATGCGCATCAATCAGCCATAGTAGTAGGGTAAGAGTAAATTGAGTCAGCAGCGCCTCACTGCGCATGCGCAGAAAAAATGCCGCCATGTTGTACAAGATGGTGGTGTACAAGATGGCGGCTTGGCGGCCATGTTGTACAAGATGGTGGTGTACAAGATGGCGGCTTGGCGGCCAGGTTGTACAAGATGGTGGTGTACAAGATGGCGGCTTGGCGGCCATGTTGTACAAGATGGTGTTGTACAAGATGGCGGCTTGGCGGCCATGTTGTACAAGATGGTGGTGTACAAGATGGCGGCTTGGCGGCCATGTTGTACAAGATGGTGGTGTACAAGATGGCGGCTTGGCGGCCATGTTGTACAAGATGGTGGTGTACAAGATGGCGGCTTGGCGGCCATGTTGTACAAGATGGTGGTGTACAAGATGGCGGCATGAGAAAAACGTATAAAAACAGGTGATTTTTAGTGGATTGGGTGTATTCATTGCACTACCTTGCGGAGCTCTCTGACTTACCTGACCTGCCTGCCTGCCTCACCAGCCTGCCTGCCTGCCTCACCAGCCTGCCTGACCTGCCTGACCTGCCGGCCTGCTTGCCTGCCTGCCTACCAGCGTGTTTGGACGAGAGGAGGACAGAAAGCATGAGACGTGGAGAAGATTTTCCATGGGACCCAGCAGCACCTCCGGTTGAAGTCTTGCCTGAAGACGAGCGTGTGAGTGAGATTTATCAACGACACTGGGCTACCATACGCCATTGTTTTCACCGTGACCGTCGTCTATTGGACTTGTATAACTTTCGACTGCAGGACCTCACGTATTTGTCTACCTATGCTGAGAACATTTTCACAGACCAGGTCACAGCGTTCAAGTTGAATATGACATTCGGGTATATTTTACGGCACAAGGAGACGGACCAGGTGCGGTATTATTATCCCAGAAATAATACCTATGTGTTTGACCAGCCGTTCACGGTGACGGATGCGATTTCCCTGGAGCCACTCCTCGACCAATTGACTACGTTGGATCCATTGGAATGGGCCCGGTTGCAACGCCCCAATACCAAATGGCTTGTGGAAATGGTGACCAACGTCACATTTTTCGTCACGAAAATGAGAGATCATCCTATCGGTGCTCCTGTACTACTCCCCCCTTGGCTGCTTCATCGACACGGATTGTATGCATTAACGGGAGGCCATAAAGGACCCTACAAAGACCGGAAATGTCTGTTTCGGTGTTTGGCCGTGCATTTGGACGAGTGTAATCCCAAGGCTTGTGACACAGTGGCCAATGACTATTGGGAGCAGTATTTAGAGCAGCAAGACTTGGATAAGCGACACTTCCGTGGAGTCCCGTTCAAGAATTTGGATGACGTGGAAACACTGTTCAACATCAATATCTTTGTATACCGATTACGATGCGAGGAGGATACATTTGTGGCTGAATTGGTTCGTCGTTCAACAGAACGGTATGCTTCTACGATGAAAGTCAATGTTTTCGACTACAATGGCGTGAGTCATTTTTCGCTGATCTACAATATGAGCCAGTACGCCCAGTCTTACAGTTGCGCCCAATGCCATCGGGTGTTTCACCGTTCCACCAATTTACATTGACACGAGAAAATCTGTACGAACGCTGTGAAGCGAGTATATCCTGGTGGTGTGTATCATAATACGCCTACTATTTTCGAGGAACTGGCCGATGAGGGTCTCATCATACCGGAGGCGGACCGTTATTTTCCCTACCGGGCGTGTTATGATTTTGAGGCCCTGTTGGAGCCCATGGACCTGTTTTCAGCGAAAACGCAGTGGACGCAGCGCCATATTCCCCTCAGTGCCAGCATTTCCAGCAACGTACCTGGCTATGACGCTGCACCGGTCTGTTTCGTGTCTACCGGGGATTCCCATGAGTTGATCACCCGCATGATGGAGTATTTAGAGGAAGTCAGTGCTGCCAGTACGGAATTGTTGGTGTCCAAGTTCCAGGACGTACTGGACCAACTGGACGATCGGATTCCTATACCGGGTGTATCGTTTAGTGATGATGAAGAGTCCGAGTCCGAGTCGGAGTCGCAGTCGGAGCCCATGCAGTCGCAGGATGTGCCTTTACCGAAACCGTATGCGGAGAAATTGAAAGCGCGCTTCCTACAATACCTAGGCCAGTTACCGGTGCTCGGTTTCAACTCGGGGCGATATGATTTGA
>JAVTVY010055637.1:0-29308 GCA_036873755.1 Hanleya hanleyi | reverse complement strand
GAGAAAAAGCCAGCCCAATATCCCATCCGGCGAGTACAAACCAAAGTGTTTTCCGTCTCTAAAGGTAATATGATTGCCAATCAAAAAATTTATTCCTGGGGGATTTACCTAAGCGCCTGGCCGTTGCCTGTGTGGAGAAGTAATAGTTATCGCCTGAGACAGAGGGTTTCATGCTGAATGAACACTCACACCAGTCCGATTTGAATACCGAGGTCGCGAAGCGACCGAGGTATTTAAATCGGACTGGTGTGAGTGTTCATTCTGCATGTACCCCGATGTCGAAGGCGATCAATAACTTACACAATGGCCGTATTGTGTAACACATCATGGTTGTTTCAGGACAAACAACACATTTGCATACGAAACATAACTTCCACAACCCGTTTGACTGGTCCGTAACTCTCACGTTATCGTTACAAAGATTTGTAACAAAAAAGATATATGTAATTGATATATATACGTGTCACAATCTACATTACGTGAAACGCATATGAAGCAAAATATGCAGACATACAAATTACATATCCCTATGTCCATACGCATGATCTCATACTAGGCCTATAATTAAGGGAATGTCTGACAAAAATTCACGTTTACCGGTACACATTTGACTTGTACCCACATATATACGTACGGCAGAAAAATTGATGCGTTACGACATACAGACGCGTCATATTTTGACTGCTTTGTCTGCAATCAACGCTTAGCAGGCGACAACCAAAGATTAGACCTATATTTGAGGCATTCGCTGTTTTAATGTATGTATATCAGAAGGCATATAGTGTAACGCTCACAAAAAGAAATTGTGACTGGATTCAGTGAAACTACAGCAAGAATGCACGACCGCGACGA
Organism: Hanleya hanleyi; assembly: GCA_036873755.1. Taxonomy (NCBI): domain Eukaryota; kingdom Metazoa; phylum Mollusca; class Polyplacophora; order Lepidopleurida; family Hanleyidae; genus Hanleya; species Hanleya hanleyi. The sequence goes on along the minus strand of JAVTVY010055637.1, from coordinate 28,456 downwards.
CGCAGGTGTCACTCGACAAGAAGGTATGTGACTGGCAGCAAAATAAACCAAAGTGTGAAATTTACATGGCGTATTTCCATGCAGATCCTATAACGATACATGTAGCTTGTCACTCCAATAATGGAAAGTAATTCTGTATTTGACTGACATTTATCAAAGCTGACTTGTGATTTAGTGGTGCTCAATTGAGCCATCTTCGCATATCCAAGTCGAGCACTACACGTGACGGAACGCTAGTGTAGCATTTAACTTCAAATGTGAAGATGAATTGAGCTTGTGTTTCTCGAAATTTCACTTGGAAGTTCGATATCAAAAGGCTTTTGTATCATTTTCATACGAGTTATCTCCCGTCGCACACTTCAACGGACATTGTTCGTTCTTTCAATGATTAATCTTAAAATGTTTGATAAATCACTTGAACACCGGGTACGGGTTAATAAATTACTTTAACACTCACCCACTTATTTCTACATGAACACCTGCTAATTCCTGAAGGCGACCAGGCGATTCACGCAGACGAATGCCCATGCCAGACAAAGAAGTCAGTGTGTCTCTTGAAACTAGGGAGGTGTTCATGTCAAATATTACCCCGAATTTGATCGGCATGAACACCCGGTTCTTGCTACTTGAACACCGGGGCACAAGTGAAACCCATTGTGTGCCGGGTCATTACGGCAAAAGAAAACCTCCGGTTACACAATAGAGTCAGTGTGTAACGTCAGTTATAATGGTGAGATCACGAAGAATCCGTTCAGCTTAAAATCGTTCAACACCCAATTTCGTTGCCCTGCATGTGAACGGACAAGAGGTCCCAGCACGCCCCCTGCAACCCAAGTTCGGAACGAGCAATTACGTCCGGAGTTATCTGAACCTCTTTGTAGCGACGGGTCAAATCAACCAGGACGAAGGAAATATGATTAGTCGAGAAGATTTCGGTAAAGGTTACACATTGTTCTGTTTCGATATCACACCCACCTTAGACAACGACCATCAGCTGAGTCTCGTCAAGAAAGGCAACTTACGCTTGGAACTCCACTTCGGGACATCTCTACCGAGAACGATCAATATGATTGGCTACGCTGAGTTTGACAACATTATTCAAATAGACAAAAGCCGTAACGTCATGTGTGATTACGCCACTTAACATGGACACAGACCAGATATCAACTGTGTTGGAGAAAGATCCGTGGACACGTGCGGTTTTTCTAGGGGTGTTTGCTCGAAACGTCATGCCCCTAGATTACACGTATCCTGCTGCATACGTTCTCAACACGGATCCGATGGATCGTCCCGGTCAACATTGGGTGGGTGTGTACTTGATAAAAGACCAGAGCGAATATTTCGATTCGTACGGACTTCCACCCCTCCATCCCGATCTCACTACTTTCATGGATCAAGGGACCCAGACCTAGTGTTGGAACAGTCAAACGTTGCAAGGCCTGAACAGTAGGGTGTGTGGACAGTACTGTCTGTTTGACCTCAACCATCGATGCCATGGTCGGACTCTACTTATCATCGTACAGATGTTTGACGAGTATCCCCAAGCTACTGATCGAGATGCACTGGTGTATGACTGGGCCGAACATCATTTTAATGTACAAGCCCCGTTTTGGGCTTAAGTTCTCACGTTGTTGTTGAATAAAAAAAATATAAGATCTCATTCAATACTCTGGCTTGTGTGTTTCATTCAGTCTGATTAGCGTAAAGTCCGCCTTTCAGTGTTTTTGACATTCCAAGTTTTGGAAGAACCCAAAGGGGCGTATGAGGTATCTGAATGATCCAGAGGTACGCAACGCTGTACAAAACTATTTTAAGTTCACAAACCTCCTTGCATTTCATATAAGTATACTAAATCTATAGCCACCAAAATATTCAATTACTCCAATGCTGTCAAGGAGTTTGACTGAAACTTATACACGTCAGGAGGTTACAGTTGTGATTGTGAATCGTCGAAGTTTATCTATACACCATGCAAAAATGTTGTAACTGGTGACCTTGATGTGGTGAGTGATAAGGATCTGAAATTACTCTTGATGAAAGGACCTAAATATAGAGAGCCGAGAAGAATAAATCTGAAGGCCGACCAGAAAATAGCCCTGTCTGAATTGGAACAGTACGTTATTGATTGGTCTAAGCGAGAAAAAGTTGAACCTACAGTACTCGCTGATTGGCTGGACCTCACCAAAAGCTAGGTCGTTGAAACAATCCGCCATACTGACAGAAGTACTCTTCCCCAAGCAAAACAAGTACTAAGAAACCTCAATTCGCAAGAAGTTCTAGCAAATCTCCAGAGTAAATTCGTCATAGTCCCAGCAGACAAAGCTTCTGGACTGCCTTTAACCCCTAGGGTAGGGGTTAAAGGCAGACGTCTGTTTCAAGGAAACATTCAGAGATTCTCCAACATAAGGATCTCGCAAAATGAATTATGAAGTAATGACTTTCCAGAAAAGATATAATTGTATTTCACACTATTATGCATAATAGGAGTGCTCGATTGTAATAGTTTCTTTTCTGAAATGATCATTTATTATCTAACTTCTCTGCAAGGGCGTCAGTCTCCTTACGCGTAAAAATTACCTAGATAGTCGACAGTGTGTTTTGGCCGTTTTGCCAAAAACATCTTTCATATTCAGTAATGATTTTAATTCTTCCTTTGTAGATTATTTTATATATTATGTTTATTGACAAAGTCGATATTGCGGAGGTAAATCTGCTCTATTAATCAGAAATTTTATGGGAATAATGTCCTTGACTTTGCTATTTTGAGCCATTGTTTTTAAACAACAGTGGGTTAACAAAGGTCTTAAGGATGCGTAGCGCTCTTGTTATTTCATTATTTGTATATTCAGTATTGGGTCTAAATTTCACGAAATTTTAATTGCAAAATGCAGGCTATTGTTTTCATTTCTTACAATTTTAAGTATTTTCTACACTGTAGTAGCGACAGTTATGTAGATTACATATTTGAATTCCTCAGGACATACGCTTTCATAAAATATATACAGTGTTATTGTTATAATGAATATTTATTGCTACAGAAGACAAAGTATCAAGGGGTGTATACATGGGATTGATCTAATCAAAACCCCTCGGCTTTTCCCAAGTGATTGAGACCCATGTGTAGTGTAGAATGGGGAAGAGATAGTTCTATGTGGGATGATCAAGCTAAAAGTAATTTACAATTTGCAGTGTATGGATGTATTAGCAGATCAGTGTATGGTGTGTCATTTTAGATGGGCATCATGACTACAAGTAATTTAGTGGCCGAAATTTGGCGGCTGTACCCTATCTCAAGCGGATGAACGAAGAGATGTACATGACGACAATACCCCGATGACAAATTGGCTGAGCGGTAAAAAGGGTCATAACTCTGTAAAATAAAAACCGCGACGAATAAGATGTACCGAACACGGATCTGCATATATAGTGTACATTAAACTACAGACAACAAATTATTACATGCAAAAAGGGGCATAACTCCATACGCCGAGGCGAGTAATCCTTTGTTGGCTTGTAGACTACAACAATATAAAAAGTTTCCAAAATATAGTAGCTATACTGAACACAGTTCTGCAGATACAGTTGGTTACATTCAGGCATATAGGACAGAACTAGAAATTAATATATCTGTAAAGGTGCATAACTCTGTAAAATATGGGCCGAGGGGAGCCACTTTAGATAGGCGTCTGACTTAGCACTCTGTAAAATAAGAACTGAGACGAATAAGCTGTATCGAACACGGATCTGCAGGTATAACTTGTACATTCAGCTACACATAACAAAATCGGAGATTATTACATCCGAAAGCGGCATAACTCCATAAGCCGAAGCGAGTAATCCTTTGTTGGCTTGTAGAATACAACAATATGAATAAGTTTTCAAAATATAGTAGCTATACCGGACACAGTTCTGCAGATATAGTTGGTTACATTCAGGCATGTAGGACAGACGTAGAAATTAATATATCTGTAAAGGGGCATAACTCTGTAAAATATGAGCCGGAGGAGCCACTTTCGATAGGCGTCTGACTTAGCACCAGATAAATAAGTTTTTAAAATTTGGTGGTTGTGTCTCAAGCGCTTTTGTCTAAAATGCGTTAACGGACGGACGGACGAACGGACGGACGTACATGGCAACGACGATATCCCGAGGCTAAAAACCCAAAGGCCGAGGGGTATAAACTGCCTGGGTGGCGGTGGGGTGGTACGCATTCTTAAATAAGTAGATGCGAAGACAGCTGGGTATAGATAGCCAGTCATGCTGGTTTGTGCTGAGATAATTGTTTACAATAGATAGATAGATAGATAAAGTTTATTGCACTATTATGCCCGAGGGCTAAAGGCATTACAAACATACATGTACAGACAATATATACACCTATCGTTTCAGGGTCGCGATTTCAAGAATGCAACACGAATATACAGGTTAGACCCAGTTACCGGCTATGAGGCGCCGTTTGTCACTTTCTGATTTAATATACTGATTTATAAATATCGGGTATTTAGCAGTCGGATATATAAATGTGCATAAAATGAGCGTGAAATAAACACCGACTTTAGTCAATTTTAAATGCTATATCAGCGAATAAAATCCGAGAAATATTTATAAATACCTATATTAGATTTCAAGATATATATATCTCTCGTTGTGTTATTTCTGGGATATAAATTCCTCCACAATATATATATATATATATTCCTGACAAACGATTTCTTATTTATATATCCGAGGTAACGTATCTTACTGATATATAAATATTTCAAAATGTGCTGTTGGGTATATATATATATCCAGTCTTCGTCTAACTCCGGATTTACAAATACTGAACTGAGAAAGTCTCATATATAGATATCCCATTTATAGTATGCTAATAGTATGCTGATGAGTCTCAAAAACCGATGACGTCGTCGGTTTTGGTGTTGGTTTAGATCATATTGTCTATTTCGTGTTTCATGTGACAAAAGTCCTTGTGATCCGTGGGCAAGACATAATGAATACTAATAATAATAGCTTTCTATAAATTCTGTGCTTCTGCGAATAACGCTGGTTAAAAGTAAGAAGTACCTGAATGAATTTGCCCGATAATATTCACAGATGACCCACAAATTAGCGTGTGTTTACAATACCGCACATGAGAATCTGCGGAATGATTGAGCGGTGTTTGCCGACCCTTGGTACACTTGAAGAGGCTTAGTGTGACATCATCATTTTTGCGGTAAACCTATCGAACTCATTAGCATATTATAACTGGGATATCTATATATGAGACTTTCTCAGTTCAGTATTTGTAAATCCGGAGTTAGATGAAGATGGATATATATATACCCAACTACACATTTTTAAATATTTATATATCAGTAAGATACGTTACCTCGGATATATAAATGAGAAATCCTTTATCAGGAATATATATATATATGGTGGAGAAATTTATATCCCAGAAATAACACAACGAGAGATATATATATCTTGAAATCCAAAATAGGTATTTATAAATATTTCTCTGATTTTATTCGCTGATATAGGATTTAAAATTGACTGAACTTGGTGTTTATTTCACGCTCATTTTTTGCAAATTTATATATCCGACTGCTAAATACCCGATATTTATATATCCGACTGCTAAATACCCGATATTTATAAATCAGTAGATTAAATCAGAAAGTGACAAACGGCGCCTCATAACCGGCAAGGCTTTGGTGTAAGATCTCCCATTGAAAAGGTAATATCCTGAACAAAAGACTGACAATACAACTTGCAGCAGATCCTTTGTCAATTATATTTCGTGAGTCTTACACCAAATCGTTGCCCAGTTACCTTTGTGTTAAACGCGCGGCTATATAATCTCAGTCGCCACACTTGGCTAACTCATTCGAATATAGCAAGCAACCCGAGATTGAACAGATAGCGCCATTTCCCAGCAACTGTTGATCCGCTCGAAACAACGGATATATGCAGTATATAATGAGGTAACCGGTGAGTTTTTACATACGAAAATATTTTTCTTTGAACGTACATATGATTTGCGTAACGAACCGGTGGTATTTTCTTCCGATGTACTATCAGTGGACCCTATTACCCGTGTGGTTTTCGGGTGTGAAACGGAATAGGAACCAAATATCGTGATGACTGGAATAGTGTGAAGATGTTAAACCACACTCTCAGTCTCACTCACAGGGAGGTATTAATACCTCCATAAGGTAAATTTAACAAATTAGTCCGACATATTACACAGGTGACTAGCACCTACAACAGATAGCGATATGAATGAGTGAATATGATTTAACGTCGTTTTCAACTATATTTCAGTCATATCACGATGTTGGGTCCTATTCCTTTTCACACACCCGGGAACCACACGGCAATATAATCTCAGTTAGTCGCCTCTTACGACAAGCTGTCTGAGGGCTGAGGTCTATTCTTACCATCAGATAGCGATATGTACGGAAGCGTATTAGTGCCAGTGTTAAAAACAAAATTCCGAGATTTATCTCCTAATTAGGACTTATTATCTCCTAATTAGGAGAAAATTATCTCCTAATTAGGACTTATTATCTCCTAATTAGGAGAAAATTATCTCCTAATTAGGATTTATTATTTCCTAATTAGGACTTATCTCCTAATTAGGAGATAATAAGTCCTAATTAGGATATAATTTTCTCCTAATTAGGAGATATTATGTCCTAATTAGGAGATAAATCTCGGAATTCTTTTTTTCACACTGGCACTAATACGCTTCCGTAGATATGAGCTCTAACTAAGTAGCATATGGGGTTTGGGTTAGGATAGAATGCAGGGTAGGTAAGGGGTACAGGCTGAAGCATAGAAAGGGAAGATCAATCCGTCCAGGTCATTAATGGGACCGGTTGCGTGCCTTTTCGTATTAAGGGTTCACTCGGTGTTAGTAATGTGACTGGGCGGGGTGTCGGGAATGCCTGTACGACATGATATTTCAGTGGGACAGCACTATAAAATGGCACCATTATATCTACTACGTTAGAAGCACATGGGCTCGTTACCGTTGTTAATTGGTTAATAAGGTTGATTACAGGGGGGGCGAGAGGTAGGGAATTCCTACCTCGACTCCCTCCCCACTGTAATCAATCTAATTAACCAATTAACAACGGTAACGAACCCCTGTGGTTAGAAGTAGGCTCCCCCTTCCCTCCCCTTCGCGTGATCTGGCTGAACATATATTTTTAATCGACGTTAAACTATATTCACTCACCCACCCACCCACTCACTCTTCGTGTTCGTGTGTGAGGCGTGGAAGCAGGAGTTAGGGGTAGCACACAATTTATAAAATAATTGTGTTTTTTTTACTATTTCGGACGTAATTGTTTTCTCTCGACTAAATTGACAAAATACTGTATGATCAGCACATAGTTTCTATGTGCGTTTGGGTCACAATTGACATGCGTTCATCGTGTGAAATGTATGAATCATTCATAAACGTACATGCACAATGAGCATCACAATAATGGCGAGTGCGGGTTTGACGTCACTTAACATTTTCACAGTTGTAAGGCTCATCATCTATACACAGTATACAAATAGACAGTATACCTGTCTGTCTGTTTTTAGTTTAGGTGGCGCTTTCAATTTAATAAAATTATGCGCGCCAGATCGTTGCATTGAGTTTGATGTACAATATAAATATTGATTTAAAATATCCTACTGTACGGATTTGTAATGATTATAAAACATGTAGAAAAAACAAACTCCAACTGCGTTATTTAATGACGTGGCGAGGTTAGAGACATAAAAAGAAGGGTATATATATACATGAGCGACCTACGAAGTACAGTAGGCATTAGGACTCGAACGCGAACTGAACTCTTGGAAATCCCCACCCCCAGTTGAAACCCTGCCTATATTATGATGGGCACCGCCCAAGTCAGAATCGCCTGTGATTTTCATCAAAAATCACCAGAAATTTTCATCAAAAGTAGGTCAGCTCAGAACTTGTTGGTAACAGTCTCCTAATGCGCCTTCATTCCAAAAATAAATAACGATCGCCGATTTAATTTTACAAGTTTTTAATTAAAGGAAACAGATTTAATAATATAGGTTCAGTAGATTTCAAGCTTTACGTGTGAAAATACATTTACATCTCTTAAATGGTTTTCAGTGCCCTTGTCCAGGATCAAAACAACTTTTTGAATCACATTATTTTCCCAACAATACAACAAATTTTTATATATAGTACTATGGTAGAAAGGTAGCATTTATGTAGTTTACGGTAATTCAACTCAAGACCAACACCTTCTCAGCACAAGATAATAATGATTCTATGTCATTCTCCTGAGCATAACCGGTACAAAGACGAATAAATAGCGTCTCTACATCACGTTGTTATCTAGATATATGAGACAACACATTTTGGGTATCGACAATCTGATGAATGTACTATTCCGGTTTTCTCGTTTCACATTATATTCTATGGCGGTTGATCGGTGATTTTCTTCATTGATAAACGTTAAACCACCTCAGCTTCGTTGTGTGAATCGGAATTGCATTGCTGTGACACACCAACACAGTCCGTGGCAGTGATTCTGTATCCCCTAATCAAGGAATCAAAATGGATCAAGATTTGAAATGACAAGAGAAATTTAGACATATTTTGTTTACACATGTAATTTTTTGTTCAAATTATATCCAAGTGTGATATATAGTCAATATTCAAGAGGTACCAAAAAAACCCAAAGTATGTCCTCATATTTTCACATGACCAAAGTTACTTTATCTAGTTAAATTCTACCCAAAGAAAATAAATTAAGACCCTTTAAACAGCCGTCATGGCTTTGTTTCACCCTCAGTAAACTTTTATCATTGTTGCTCACACAGACTAATCTGAAGGATGATACCACATCTTTCTTTCTTCTGCTGGGTTATTGCACGAGGCTAATTGATTGATGTAGGATACTTCACCATCAGTGGGTAATTTGACCTGAATTTGAAGCCTGATGTGGTCAGTGATGAAATGTTTGGATGTGAAATAGGATACACGTTAAAGGCTACAGTTTACATATATCTATAACAATATACTGAAGTGTTAATTATAAATCGAATTTTAATCAGAATTATTTCAGATCAGAACTTGCTGGTAACAATGCCCTAATGCACGTTCATGCCAAAAATAAAGGTTCTAATGTCAATGGTTCTCCTTATTTTGCCGACGAAAGGATTCGTATGGACTCACTGACTCATTAGCGGACAATTTGCGATCTGTAGCCTACTTCGTAGGAATATATATATACAGTAAATAAATGCAGCGAAACTGCCTTTGTGTGCGGCAAATATAATATTGTTAAAAAATCATGACGAAGTCAACTGGTTTGATTTCTGGCTAACTAGTTTCACCGTGTCTCGACGGTTTATCAAAGCTTTTGTATATACATATATATACGTACCAACAAACTTAATTTAATAATAATAATAAAATCCCAACGACCCTATCTATATAAAAAATATAAAACTGAGTAAAAAGGCCAATATAGTACATGCATATTTTGTTTAACCTAAAAATAAACTCATCATATAAATTCAGATATGAGTAAGGTGAGTAAAAAACGAAATTTGATATAATATCTATACTCCTCCTGGTGAACACCGTGAATGAGGACCTCGCATGGCATCCTCAGACACCAATGTCCAACCAGAACAAGCAAAGACATCATTTAATACAAAACTCTTTAATAGAGCAGAACTATTATTATAATTTCTTAACCACAAGTAAGAAAATATATGTTAAATTATTCTGGAATTTTATTATTCACAAATTGTAATATGCATGTACTATTAATTAGAGCATTTCCACAAAGTGGATGCTCTTATGTTTTCATGAGAAACGGCTCCGCCGGATCCGCCGCCGCCGCCGCCGCCGCGACCTTAAACGTGAATATCTCTGAAACCGTTAAATATTTTCGGGTCAGACTTTGTGTGCTATCTCCTTAGGCCTGGGAAATTTGTCTGGTTGTGTTTTGATAGCCGCTGCTCACCACTAGGTGGCGTTGTAGTCAGAGCATAGATGAACCTTTCTGTGACGATTTCGTCTGAACGGCTTGTCCGATTTCTTTGAAATTTCATTACAATGGTCTTGAATGATAGGCAATGTGCTGAAAAGATTTTGGTGTTGCTGGCATAACTTTTAAGGCAAGTTTTTTGCATCTCAAAAAAAAAGAAGTTTTTCCTGAAATGAAAATTTAGCAATTCGCTTGGAGAAATATTTAAAAACTGTTCTATTCTAGGCTGCCAAGCATAAATATAGGATTGCTGACATGATCATTCCCTTTCGGTGGGAACCAAATTGCCATTCAAATAAAAATCTCAATTATCTGACTTAACATCAAAACCTTCTTAACCATTATCATGATTAATTTTTTTTCCATTGAACTCTTATGTGCCTTCTCCCTAGGGCTTTAGATTTCACCTGCTTGTTTTTCGTGGTATTTGGTCATCATTAGGTGGCACTATAGACTTGAATTCAGGTAAACATATGTAACATGATATCTTCTACACAACTTGTTTGATTTCCATGAAATTTGGGTATACTGATCTTGCAAGACAGGCAAAGGACTGACAAGATTCTGGTGGTGTTGGCGAAAACATGGAGGCACGTTTTTGCATCTCAAAATAAGATCTTTTTCACAAAAATGGAAATTTACTTCTTCGAATCAAGAAAAGGTAATTCTAATTTGCCTAACATGAATATAACATTCCCATGCAGCTTTGTGATACTTGGTCATCATTGGGTAGCACTGCAGACAGTAGACTTATACAGGACAATTTATTGGCTCTTCATGAAGTTTATTATTGTGATCTTGTTAGACAGACGAAGGATTTTAAAGAATTGACCTCCCATATGGATTTCGTGACCCATCAACATAATGCTTTATTTATATTTCATAATGCATTCTTTTTTACAATTCATAATTTAATTAACATTATAGTTTAAAAATGGATTGAAAGGACATTGGTGCTGCTAACACTGGCATATATGTGGCAGTGGGGGTTTTTACAGCTAAATATAAATAAGTCCAGGTTAAATCAGACCCTGCTTACACACAAAAATGCTAAAATGTGGTCAGAGAAAACAATCTGCCATCAGTCTGGTGTGATACTGTATGAAGAAGTGCAAGGATTTAAGACAGCTTGAAATCAGCTAGGCCTACCTAGTGTATGCCTGTTTGTTGTTCATTCAAGTGATTAATCTGAAGTGGTTGACTTATTGCATAATGCACTTAACATAAGGGGACTAGTGCTTGTGTCAACAAAGTAAACAGAATCAGTGCTTCTTCTCTCTCCAATACTGATAATAATAATCTGATCCTGTTTGAACAGTGGTATGGTTATCCCAATAACAAGTTTAGTGTCCAGTGACTTTGAAGAGCTTGGCTTCCAGATGTCTGGAGAAGCATTCTGGCCAATTTTCAATGAGTAAAATCACAAATTATCACTTCGTTAATGCTCATTTGTTTTTTGTTACCTCCGTCGATCGGACGGAGGTCTAGGAGCGCAACGTGAAATCTCCCGCCAAATATTTTGTCATATGGGGAACCCACGACTCATAGTATTTCCAATAGGGATCGTCATGGTTCCCGACGAAATCTTGAATCTTTTCTTTGGACACAATTGAAATAACGGGGTTCCCCATTGCAATGCATTGCAGTGGGCCTTGCTTCTGTAGTCGGGTTCCACCTCAATCTCGAAACCAGAGCAAAATGGTACATCTTCAGAAAATTTATGACCTAGGCCTATCCCAAAGTTACACAAGATCATTATTGTTTAGCATCATCAGATAAACAAGAATAGTACGATCAGACAACATGCAGGCGAAAATACTGTATAATTGACGTAATTCGTTGTTTTCCGCGTTTCAATGGTTGATCTTCAATGCAGAATCTAGGTCAACTAAATTTATAATGTCTGCTGCTTCAAACGAGTAGGCCTACAAGTACGTTCAGTTTTATTTTTTTAACAACAAAACTTGCATAATGTTAGCAACAAAAGTACATATCATCGGGCGTATGAACAGTACTATGTATTGAATGAAGAACAGAAATGCTGCAAATGCCCTGACCTGATCATGTACATGTCACGCTAAGAACCTTGGAATAGGTCATAAATTTCCCGAAGATGTACCGTCTTGCGGCACCAGTCCATTCACACCCATTCATCTCCTCGTGGGTTCGTCCGTTTGTGTGAATCGTGTACCTGTCATTCACTTTGTAAGTTACTACAGTCTGATAAAACTGGTGTTGATAATTGTAATCTTTATTGGTAATGATCATTGACACAAAATATCTCCTCCAAGCAGCACGCAAATTGCGTGTTTTACGGTTTCCAGGGGCAACGTTTTGAAGGGGGATAACTCCGCTCAATACTTCTAGAGCACTTGTACAAAAGTTGTCTCCCTTGGTATTTGTTCAAACGATATAAAGATGAACAATTATTCTGAAATTAATTTGAGGGATTCTCCAATCCAATCAAGATTTTGCAGAACTAGAACACTTTTCAACCATTTCATTTAATTTTTTTGGGGTCTTTTTTTTGTCTTCGTTTTTTTGTCTTTGATTTTTTTTGATTCTGGCTTTAGTGAGTCTGTATGACAAAAAAGAGCAATAAACCTGATTCTTTTAATTTCTGTTTCGTAGAATGAAAGAAAACGTGAATTTATTTTCAAATAAAAAAGTTCATCATTCTGTGCTTTTGAAACATTCTGTCAATTTGGAATCTGCTTTGATTTTTGAGTTGTAAGTTGGTGCAGTGATCTCAATGTACATCATCATCATAATAAAGGAGTTAATTGTTCATCTTGAGCTTGACTAGTTTTGATCCATATCACCTAACGGTCTCAAAATTCTTCCTGGCAATGTATAATGTAATAGCTGATTTGAAGCGTCCATTGAGTCTGGAAAAAGACTTGATAGGTCTTGAAAAAGGTATGGAAAAGGTCTGGAATTTTGAAATCCCCAAGGTGTGGGAACCCTGTCGTTTTCTTTCAGTTGATGATATCCACCAGCCTGGTTGTTCAAAAACAGTTATTCTAAATTTTGCTGATAAATTATATTTCCGGGGGGGGCGGGGGCGCTTTATCTTGGCATTTGGCAGTTGAATAATGGTTTGATTTTGCAGAAGCACCAAATTGATCTACCTGCGTGAGTCTGTAAACTTATTTAATAAAGCTGATAAATAATATACATATGCTTTTCTTTTCATTTATCCTAACAGTTTAGTGACATCCACATTGTGTGCTGTGATATTTGTTGATGAAGAATAATTTGCTTGTTAAGCCCTGATAATATTCTGAAAACTTATTCTGAATTGTAGCTGAAACAAAGGAGTGTCTACATTCCACATGTAGGCCTACATTATTGAGATTTTTGACTGATAGCATGGATGGAACCTTTCTCAATTTTGTTTTGTAGTTTTAAGCCCTGGACATACGGCTGGGCATTTATTTGCCATACGATCACATTTCACATACTTTGTTCAGCCCCGTGATCTGGAACCAAACAGACAGTATCACTAGATGAAATAAGGAGAACATGATATACATTTCAGGTTTTACCAATGCCAAATGACTTGAACAGAAGACAATTAGACAAAAAGAAAATCAATAAATATATCAATAAATAATAAATTACATAGAAAATGTTCTTGTCTTTGCAAGGGGGACATCAGACACGCTGACAACACAGACCATTCATTCAAATTTCGCCTTCCATTGGGGAGGCAGAAATATTCCTCAAACAAGGTATACATATTCTCTCTTGTGATAAACATTACGCATGTAATGATGACCGGCAGAGTGATACATGTGTCAATCGGTCAGACATTTTCAAGGATGCCCAGTTCTAACTTAAAACAACCATGCCGGACTTCATTCCTTATCTCAGAATAATTGGATCTAACTTTTACAAAACCTGCAGCCCCCAATAGCTCCTGGATCTAGACCACATAAATGAAGGGATCTAGTTTATCGGTGCTATGGCAAAAATATCATGTAGAATGGGATTGTGTGGATAATATCAGATTCATGAAAGTTGAAGTCCTGCAGCATGCTCCACAAATATCATCAAAGGTCATAAAACTTTCTGGTCTGCGCCAGTGTGGATCTATACTTGTTTTTTTTTTTCTTTTTTTTTTTTTACAAAATTATCTCCCTTGACCAGGTGAGGACTTGAATGTGTCTGAAATGATTTAGCTTCTAGAAACAAAGACTTCATTTCCTGAGTAGAGGTAAAAATCGAACATATTTTGATTATTTTAGTCAAATTTCAATTCCACTTCTGGTATATGTACATGTATAAAATACATACACAATGAACTGCATACAGAATAACACAAAGAACAGGTATATGTATCTCATTACATTCTTAACCAAAGATCAATACCTGGGTGATATTACAACAATACCATGGTGTTATATATTGCTATGATTGGCTTAACTTTAGCTGCTGATATTTCTAATTTGAGCGTAATGGGCAATCATACTAAATTTATTTTCATAATTTCATTTATTTTCACAATAAGCAACATAATCGAGATTAGCAAGTGAAGTTTTACAACATAAAATAATACGCATCATGGATCTCCTTCAGTTTAGTGTAGACATATATACCCTTGGATATCTGTTACCCTGATTCAGTCATAATATTGTCTGTATTATATTGATGTCGACAAGGAATATACATAATTATTTGATAGTATTATTAATTGTATGTTGTTTATGATTAGCATGAACTTTTTATTCGCTGGAATCCAGCCATTTGTTCCATATGGGCAATATTCTCATCAGCCATCACCATTCAATATGAATGTGATACATGTACAAGTCCATGGTAATTGATACATTATGGTGAAGGTGACCTGTAACACCACTATACAAAATTATTCCGAGCTCATTGAATCAGCACATGATGCTGAGACAGATCAGAACGGAATGTCGGTAAAATCAGATGTGTTTTGTAGAGGATTCTGTCAATGAGGATGCTATACTGTACACATACAAAATATGAAGTGTTGATGTGTAGGGCCTATAGCATAAAATCACAAGCAAGTTGGTAAAACTAGGCACACAGGGTCTCATTTCTGACGCTAACGTGTTGATTTGGGTGGGGGGGTCCTCTCATGGGGAGGTGTGGGTGGGAAGGGGCCTAATGTCTCAAGCAGTATTCCAGGTTTTCCATCAATATACTCTATTCCATACCCCAATATTTCAAGCACGTGAAATCAAAGAAATATTATTTGCGGGGAATGTGGCTTCCACATCCCTAGCTGGACATGCTAGTGGGGAAACCTCAATCTCACGTTAATTACCATTGGTGAAGTTAACGTCAACAAATGCAAAATTGAGCTTGGTATCCGGCCCTATGCTATTCAGTGATGTACTATTCCCCTACTGATCCTGTTGCCTCGACGGAGGTCTTTGCGCTCATTCAGCGCTTGTTCATGTGAAGATCCCCAGAATTTGCTTGAAACTTGAGAGATGAAATGGCACATACATGTATCATTGCATTTTCACAGCATAGTTATACTACTGTTAACTATGTTTAGACTGAAAAACTGGAAAGATTTTTGAAGTGGAACTTCTACATTCCTGCTATATGGCACATCTCACCTGGGACATTTTTGTATATAATTTAAGTAAAATGGTTCTGATGCATTTTGACAGAATATTTAGACTTTGAAGATAATATGAAATGACTCCTCAAATGGAACTGAATTGTCCATGTCATCTGTGTCTCTGTCTGTCTTTTCATCTTTCTGGTCATACCACATATGCAGATAGTGATGGATAGCCTTATTAAAATGACTTCACCTGTTTTATTAAGGTTAAATGTAACATTAGCAGTAATTTTTAAAGAAGTTAAGACAGGCTCTCCAAATTCATAATACATGTGCCATTGGTGACCGACTAGAAGCCTATCCCAGTTGACTAAACCTATTTTTTCAAGGTTATACTTTATATTATGATATAACATGAAATATAGCTTGGCTTTCTAAATTAATACCACAAATGCAACTAATGATGGATCCGGAGTGCATGAATGTCTGACTTTAAAAACTGTATGTTAAGTCACATACTTTTAACTATCAACAAACACTTAAAATCTAACATTCTTATCATCAACATTGTGGTTGTTCGCGTGTGTTGCAACAGCCTCATGCTTCAACAGTAAATTAAACCATGACATATCGGCTGAACTGGTGAAATATCCACCATTTCCAAGCTTGACATACCACGTCACTGTCAGAATATGGGTACCATGACACAGTGATAGATCACACAGCCAGTGAAGGTTCCCGATTTATGTTGAATGCCGTTGTTGCCTAAGTACTATTAGCAGCATTGCTTCAATGCATTTTGCTGTGAAGAACAGGACTTTCATAATGTGATGTTTAGCACTGTAATATCACTTTATTGCACCATGTAAGCAACCTGTCTGTGTCTTGTGCGCTGTCCTCAGTGTTTTATAGGGTGGATGGAGGGTGTCTGGTTCCATGCTGCTTCAAAGATTTCTTCTTTGAAGTAGCAGGAACACAACTGGGCTGGGTGGTGCTTAGTTGGTTCGTCGTGATATGCTGAAATATTGTTGAAAGCGACGTTAAATTCTATTCACTCACTTACTGTAAGCAACCTGTCTGTGTCTTGTGTGCTATTCTCAGAGTTTTATAGGGTGGATGGAGGTTATCTGTTTCCATGCTGCTTCAAAGATGTCGTCTTTGAAGTAACAGGAATGCAACTTCACTTGGCTGGGTGGTGCTTAGTTTGTTCATCGTGATATAGCTGAAATATGGTTGAAAGCGACGTTAAATTCTATTCACTCACCATTAGCAGCATTTTACAACAACTGTTTGCTGACTTCCAGTTGTCTGCCAGTTTTATTTGCCGGCATTGTTTCAGATAGAATACAACAGCTTATTTCATACAATCAGGAATGAAAAAAAAGGTTGAAATCTTAATGTTCCAATTTTCGTAGAGATATAAAAGGGGCAATTTGAAATTTTATTTTTATTCTGATAGTCAATATTTAGCTCGCCGTATACGAAGTAGGCGAGGTATTGGGAGAGAGAGGGAGAAAGTGTTGGTGTCGGTGTTGGTGTTGGTGTTGGTGTCGGTGTCCGGTTAGACTTTTATGTTTAGGCTGGACTTAGGAAGTTTTCTGGGTTGATCTTTGTTGTTTAGGCTGGACTTAGAATAATTTTGACTTCTTATTAGGCATGAGATGCAGTGTACGTTGTATATAGTCATACATACCAAATCACATACAGTATATTCCTTTATAGTATTTACTAATAGTTTTTGACATTATTTTATTTCAGAAGTACAATATCAAAATAACTGGCGGGGGAATCCCGCAGTACCGAACCCCTGTTAGTTTTTTACCCCTCGGCCAATTTTGGCCATGGGGTATTGTCGTCGTCTTGTACGTCCGTCTGTCCGTACGTCCGTACGTCCGTACGTGAGCGAGATAGCCGGAGAACGGTTCCACTGAAGAATTCCAAATTTGGTATGCTTATTTACCTAGTCAAGGACCAGAAGCCTATTTAATTGGGACCTGATTGGGTGAAAACCTTGGCAGCCATCTTTAATTTTATGCGAAATGGATAATG
Source organism: Hanleya hanleyi (assembly GCA_036873755.1). NCBI lineage: Eukaryota > Metazoa > Mollusca > Polyplacophora > Lepidopleurida > Hanleyidae > Hanleya > Hanleya hanleyi. The sequence goes on along the minus strand of JAVTVY010055637.1, from coordinate 10,834 downwards.
ATACATATCTCGGAAACCATTCAACTGTTCAATACGAAAGTTGGTATACATCATCGATACATCAAGCAACTTTCAATGAATTACCAAACCGGCTTTTCTGATTAGCTGGAAATCCTGGAGGCCATCTGTAATTTATGCGAAATCGATAATGATACATATCTCTGTTACCATTCAGTTGTTTTATATGAAAGTTGGTATACATCATCGATACATCCAGATACTTTGAATCGGGACCTGATTGACCGAAAACCTTGGCGGCCATCTTTAATTTATGCAAAAACTTTAATGATATATATCTCTGATCCAATTCAAGTGTTCTGTACCAAACTTGGTATACAGCATCGATGTATCAACTGACTTGCAATGAATAACCACATCAGTTCCTCTGAGTGGGGGGAAGGATGGGCGGCCATCTTTAATTTATGTAAAATCAATAATGATCTTGTTCTCTGGCGTTCAAGTGCTCGATGTAAAATTTGGTATACATCATCGATGCATCAAGAGACTTCCGACAAATGACAGTTCTGGTTTCTCTGATTGGGCGGAAACCTTGGTGGCCATCTTTAATTTATGCAAAATCTTTAATGATGTATATCTCTGATACCATTTCAGTGTTCTATACGAAACTTGGTATACAGCATCAATGTATCAAGAGACTTTCAATGAATAACCACATCAGTTCCTCTGAGTGGCGGGAATGATGGGCGGCCATCTTTAATTTATGCGAAATCATTAATGATCTCTATCTCTGATATCGTTCAAATGCTCGATGTAAAATTTGGTATACATCATCGATGCATCAAGGAATTCATGTAATGAATACCGGTTTCTCTGATTGGATGGAAATCTTAGGGGTCATTTCTAATTGGAAAATTTTTGATAATCTGTATATTTGTGACTTGACTGCTTGGTGTTCCTGACATCTTGGTTCAAATTGAATACATTATGAATGTACCCAGAGGCTAGCCGAGGGGTTTTTTGATGCGCAGCTTCGTATAATTTCGTGTCACCTTAAATGAAGGACGCCATTTTCTTAAATTTTAACAAATTCTCGTTGACCCTGAAGCTTTTGCACAACCATATCTGTGTCCACACATTTAACTTACTATATTAATTAAAAGTGAGTTTGAATCAGTTTGTGAGCTCATGCAGCCTTTACCCGTGCACATTATTATGGAGCATTACAGTATGATTGGACACAGTTGTCATTGCATTCTTTTATTTGCATACAAATGTGTAGGTTTACCACAGTGCAAGTGCCCCATTGCATGCTTGAATCGATAGATTTAGTCCTACTATTGCACTGTTATTAGCTTTGTTTGTTCACATATCATCACACAAAGTTACACCAAGAACGTGCTTAAAATTGCACACCTATTGTTCCTAACTATACATAAACATGTATTCATCAGATCTATGCAATGGGAAGTGTAGGCTTACTTTTGAAAAAAAATGTAATCTTTATTGGTAGTTATATAATATAGTTCCTCCTTCAATCCAACCTCAACATCACTAAATATAGAAATCATATTTCTTAATAAATTTATTATTTTAAATGATGTGCATTGCCAATGATGTGCAACCTCAAATGATGTGCCATCCTGAAGGGCTCAATCTTTATGCGAAGCTGCATGTTATTGACAACACCCAAAAGGCGAGCTGCCGGGTTACACATAACCCTTGTTCAATGTTGGCGGGTCTGTGAAACACAAAATTAAGTTTTGTACTGCCTTACACTGGGTTTCGCCCATTAGTAAAGAAATCCCTTCTCAGAGGCGCTACTACCAGGGATGATTCCCGATTGCTCATCCTCCATGGGTATATGCCCCACCCTCTGTCCCATTCTTAAAAAAATTGCCACACCTAATAGAGGGTGTGCCCATTTTAGGGAGATCTAAACCCTGTGAGTACCAATTTATGTGTTACACATGTATTCGGGGAAATGCTCTTCTCCCGTGTTTCACACGAGCTTTCATTAATACCCTAACCATGTTTACCTCTCCTTTATTGAACATTTCCCCTTTATGATTTAACTTTCTGTTTATTGTTTCTTGCAGGTTAACCTGAAGGACTTTAGATTCAATCACAAGTTCAAGGAAAATTGTAAACAGGCTGTGACAACATTTTGTAAAGGAAAAAGGTCTAAGTAAGTTTTCAAGTTGACAAGATATTTAATTATTTGTTAATTATAAGAAGCATGGATAGATGTGACTTGTAATATCCCTGTTATGGCTATTATTTCAAATTCAGTGTATTAGAGATCTCCAAGAGCTAGTTGAAGATTAAAATAAAAAAGTGTTGTAAAATTGGAAATTTGAATACAATCAAGAGGTCGAATGCTGATGATTAGAAACATCAAATATGAGTAATCTAGCACATAGTATACAGCCATTACTAGTGGTGAGGACTGACGGGCATTGTATCGTTATGCGGATCAAATGGAAAACAAAGAAAATAGTTCTTATCCAGCTTTCTTTGTTTTACGAAAGGAATGACGTACTAGTGTGTCTCAGTGAACATGTCAGAAATGACACACTATTCGAGGAGAAACATCGAATAGAGAAGGCTTGCCGGAAACAATTACGAGTGGAGCTGTTACAGAGGGTAACTATTTATAAGCAATGAAAACTGCTAAAGCCTTTCTATCCCGTAGTATATATTCCAGGGGCATATAGTGATAGTCTGTCCGTCCGTCCATACGTCCTCTCAACAAAGTAAGGCGAGATATTTTGAGGAGGTGGATCGAGGTGTCGGTGTCATTGTCCGGTTAAAGTTTTTGTGCAGGTGTTTTTCCTTCCTAATGGTTTCATTAGTGGGCTAAAAGACCTAAAACCCCAATCCCCTCCCCCCATTCTACATGTCAACCCATCCACTACCCTGGGGAACATGTTCTCACCCCTGGGGAAGCAACCCCCACCCTTTGTCTCCGAAACTAAGCTTAAGCCTCACCTGATTCGATATCCTATATCAGGGGGTTTTTTTTAGCCACTTATTATACGCCCGTTACGGTTTCCGTCCATCTCTCTGTCTGTCCGTCTGTCCGACCCTCGTGTCCGGTCTATACCTGGAACAGTTTTCTATCTACAGTTCCAATTTTTGGTGAGTGGATCCCTTACGGGGAGATGATGTGTCGCATACCAAAATGAAGGTCGAGGTCAGAGGTCAAAGGTCACTGGCCTAAAAAACAGAAAATCACTGAAGTGTTCATGTCCGGTCTCTATCTGTGAACGTTTTCTATCCACAGTTGCAATTTTTGTCTGGAACAGGGCGAAGCCTATTCCCAGACTCTGTTGCCGTACAGCAAATTTGGCTGCTTGCCAACACTGGTACACGCACTATATCCGGCTGACCCCTGACCCAATAACTGCGCAGATCCATCTGACCAGCTTATGAGTGTGATTAGGCCAGCCAATGAGTGATGCGGTCAAAGGAAAGAAAATCCGCAAGTTAACATTTTTTAACTCCGAAGGGATAAAACCAACCAAAAACGTTTGTATATTTAGATGAATTAGGCGAAGGCCTTTATTTTAACGGTATCGCCAGTCGTATCTTTTACCTTGTTTTGTTCACACTGCTCGTGAATTAGTGGAGTATGTTGTTGGTTCTTGAAGTCGGACAACCTCATTCCCCGACCCCATATTCAACACATTATGCCGTGCTGTCAGAGCAATGAGTCAAATTTTATTTTGTAAACTATGCACACCAAGGATTTCCACCGCACCTTGTGGTTTCCTCCTGGCGGAGTTTTAGTGTCAGCATTGCCCGTCATGATAAGCAGACGTGTGAAGTGGACGACCGTCGACGTAGGGAAAAAACTTAGTTTGATTCATTGGCAAGTACCAGACCATACTATATTTACGTCCTTGAACTGAATCATTGTTTGTGTTGTTTACAGCCTATCATCGGACTCGCTTGCAACTTGAGCTGAAGGAAAACGTTTCGTCAGAATTCCTTTCTCAGCAACAACAACATTTACATTTCTGCTGGTAATGAGAAAATATTCGTTGCATAGTTTGGCAATTAATTGAATTCTTATAACACGAAGTTGGCCAACTTAGATTCGAAGTATTTTGGCCTATTTGTCAATTATCCGTGCTAATTCGCTAAATCGTGATTGTGAATTTGGCCCGAATTTAATAGGTCTGGTTTGTACGATCAAGTTGAGCGTACACTTGGAGTTGAGCACACTTTGGGGTGGAGCACATTTGGAGCTGAAAACACGCTTGAAAGTTCTAAATTTAACTTGTAAGGCACGTGTAAATTAAATTCCTAAGAACGATGGGGATTTCTATTGACCAGTACAGACAACAAATTGGTGTCCATTGCATACGATTACGAGGCAATCAGGTAAAGCTAGCAGCACTCATGCTTCTGATTGTGTATGCTTTTTTACATCACTGGATTTCAAAGGTCAGAGTAAACTACAGGTTTTATAGTGAGGATGAAGCTTCCAGGTCTCACTGTTCTTATTTTGCCAGTTTATGGATTATGCAATTGTTTGTACATGTATGTAGGTATTATTTGCCGGCTCTCATAACAATGCCAAATGACGTGGAAACAAATCCTGGGCCTCCTGCCCATATAATTAGCAGCACAAAGATTGTTCATGGTAGCTTTCATCAAGGAGCTCAAATATTCTCTGCGATGCCCAGAGGTAAACAGTGTATGGCAAACTGTATTTGTTTTCATGCCTTTGTAATGCTGAATAAAGAGATACAGGTAACTCATTTCACACAGCGAACTCCAGATCACTCCCGATTCTTGTAACCGCGAAAAGGCTTATTGCACCCTATCTCTTTTCATGTTATTGAGTACATATTTTGTCTTCCCGGACCCGATTGCCCACTAGCGGGCAGGGGCAAATATCTCTTACGGTGACAATTCGGAAACTCCCGAAAATCCAAATAGATGTACACTGCTCTGAAGCAACGAATCGATATTGCACATCCATTACTGTTCCAGACAATAGTACTCTCGAGTACTTGGGCGATTCCATGTCACGTAAGTTACATTTTCATTCCCGCTGGGGATGCATTTGTAACATCTGACACAATTAACAGCCATGACTATACCAATAACAAAACAAATCACTTAAACAAAAGTATTTCTTATACTATGAATGGGTTTTTGATTAATTTCAGTCAAATTAATTAGCATCTGGGCTTAATTAAAAAAGTGTCACGTAAGTTACTCAGAGATTTAGGGCAGTTTTGATTCATTTGATTTTCTGATTTGGTTGGAAGAATCTTAAAAGTTCTCACCTATGGCGATAGCTTGAACAATGAATTAGCAGGTATGGGTATAGTTGACATCAGTCACTTTGCCATATTTTACCACAAGCTAGGGTTATAAAGATTGTTAACCAGTGTCACGTAAGTTACAAATGTGCGTCACGTAAGTTACATGGGATGGGTTTCTGGACTATTTATTCACGAAATACTTGCAGAAATGTTTAGAAATTGGAAAATACAATGTAATATACAGGAATAACAATTTCTGGGATACTGAACTGTTCATTATTTTCTAATTAATTACCAAACTCATTACCATATTTTCAGTGAAGACATTGGAATTGTTTATGGGATTGGACCCTGTACTTAGTCTGCAAGGACAGTTTAGAATATCTTAAATGTATACTTTTAGTGGTAACAATGTTAGAAATACTTAATAGTTGGATTTGCTCTTGACAAAAAATTCTTCCTAGTTTACATGGTTTTGTTATATGTAACTTACGTGACAATTTTTGTAACTTACGTGACATGTCACGTAAGTTACACAACTTCACTCGTCTAAATTTCTATTCAACTATTTGTTTTTTACCAAGTTAAGAGGTGGATGTTCCTAGAGGACATGAGGTAGTTTCATTGATGGAAGAGTTTTTTTATATCTATTGCCTATATTATCTCTTGACAAAATGACCCATGAAAATTTGTCACGTAAGTTACATTGTGATAATAGGATTGAATATTGAGTGAAAATGACATAGTCTTGCCAGCTTCACAAATTTGGCAAGTTTGCATGTTAGAATACATGGCTGTTAGTTACTAACATCGGATATAACCAAACTGAAATGAGTACTTCACATTTTACATCTTATTTTGAGGCCTACTAGAAAATCACATTTTATGGCTGTCCGAGTTTGCTAGGTGTTTCATTGGTATTTTTTTCTAGACTGTGGGTCAGTCAGTGACAAAAACTTTATTTTGTATTAGTTCAGGCACTGGTTGATACAAAAACCAACAGATGTCCCAATCCTAGCAGTTTGAAATTTGAGCAACTTTCACTCTCTGTCGTGGAATCGCCCACTTTCATTTGTGAGTGGATGCGCTAGGTGGAGACGATGTGTCGCGTACCAAAATTGAGGTCGAAGTCAGAGGTCAAAGGTCACTGTTGCCTAAAATCAGGAAATCATTGATCAATGACAGTTTTGGTGAGTGGATGCCCTAGGGGGGAACGATGTGTTTTTGTCCCCCGCTACTTAGTAGGGGGGGGACTTAGAAACACCGGTGTCCGTAATTCCGTAATTCCGTAAGATTTTCTTGTCCGGACAATAACTCGTGAACGATTCAACCGATCAACTTCAAACTTGGGGTGTGCCTTGACATTGGCGAGAGGGCAGTTGGGATTGTTTTTCAGCAATGTGCGTAATCCAATATGGCCGCTGTCAGCCATTTTGGATTATAAGCAGTACGATCTTAGATTTTCTTGTCCGGACAATAACTCGTGAACGATTTAACCGATCAACTTCAAACTTGGAGTGTGCCTTGACATTGGTGAGAGGACGGTTGGGATTGTTTTTCAGCAATGTGCGTAATCAAATATGGCCGCCGTCAGCCATTTTGGATTATAAGCAGTTCGATCTTATATTTTCTTGTCCGGACAATAACTCGTGAACGATTTGACCGATCAACTTCAAACTTAGGGTATGCCTTGACATTGGTGAGCGGACGGTTGGGATTGTTTTTCAGCAATGTGCATAATCTAATATGGCCGCCATCAGCCATATTGGATTATAAGCAATTGGAACTTAGATTTTCTTGTCCGGACAATAACTCATGAGCGATTTAACCGATCAACTTCAAACTTTGTGTGTGCCTTGACATTGGTGAGAGGACGGTTGTGATTGTTTTTCAGCAATTTGCGTAATCTAATATGGCCGCCGTCAGCCATATTGGATTATAAGCAGCTGGATCTTGTCCGGACAACAACTCGAGAACGATTCAACCGATCTACTTCATATGTGGGGAGTGCCTTGACATTGTTGAGAGGAGGATTAGGATTGTTTTTCAAGGACGTGCTTGATCCAATATGGCCACCGCCGCCATCAGCCATATTGGATTATAAGCAATTGGAACTTAGATTTTCTTGTCCGGACAATAACTCATGAACGATTTAACCGATCAACTTCAAACTTTGTGTGTGCCTTGACATTGGTGAGAGGACGGTTGTGATTGTTTTTCAGCAATGTGCGTAATCTAATATGGCCGCCGTCAGCCATATTGGATTATAAGCAGTTGGATCTTGTCCGGACAACAACTCGAGAACGATTCAACCGATCTACTTCATATGTGGGGAGTGCCTTGACATTGTTGAGAGGAGGATTAGGATTGTTTTTCAAGGACGTGCTTGATCCAATATGGCCACCATCAGCCATACTGGATTTCATTGGATTTTAAGCAGTTTGATCTTGTCCGGACAATAACTGCAGTACGATTCAACTGATCTACTTCAAACTTGGGGAGTGCCTTGACATCGGTGAGAGGACGGTTTGGATTTTTTTTCAGCGATGTGCATAATCCAATATGGCCACCGTCAGCCATATTGGATTATAAGTAGTTGGATCTTAGATTTTCTTGTCCGGACAATAACTCGTGAACGATTTAATCGATCAACTTCAAATTTGGGGTGTGCCTTGACATTGGTGAGAGGACGGTTGGGATTGTTTTCCAGCAATGTGCGTAATCTAATATGGCAGCCGTCAGCCATATTGGATTGTAAGCAGTTGAATCTTGTCTGGACAATAACTCGAGAACGATTCAACCGATCTACTTCATACCTGGGGAGTGCCTTGACATTGTTGAGAGGAGGAGTAGGATTGTTTTTCAAGGACGTGCTTAATCCAATATGGCCACCATCGGCCATACTGGATTTCATTGGATTTTAAGCAGTTTGATCTTGTCCGGACAATAGCTGGAGTACGATTCAACTGATCTACTCCAAACTTGGGGAGTCCCTTGACCTTAGTGAGAGAACAGTCATGTATTATGTTTTATGGATGTGCATAATCCAATATGGGTGCCATCTGCTGTATTAGATTATGTTAAGCTCATCAGCGATATCTCCATTTTCAAATCATACTCTTATCAATGATGTGAGATATCATCGACCCCCAAAAATCGACCATAGAGGTCCATGGCCCCCGCAGCAGCAGCGCCAGTTATGGTGGATGTAATCCACCATAACTGGTGCTGCTAGCGGGGGACATGGACCTCTATGGTCGATTTTTATACTAAATGTAGGTCGAGGTTTAGCGATGATATGTTCGCGTATAGAAACTTTTGAATGTTTGCAGTACATTTTGAAGTACATTATATTTGATGATGCTGTACAACTGATTTTGATGGTAGGTTTGCAGTGAAAGTTCATCGTGATAGTTTTGTAAACAGCTCGTGCTTCCAGATATTGACCGTTAGCCATGCATGGGACAGTGTCACTGGTTTGACATAAAAAACACTGGACATCATCACATTTATTGGGCTATTGTTCACAGAAAATGATTCGGCTTGCAGAAATAGTCATTACCAGTAGTTCAGCTTCAAAATAATGGAAGTTTTAAAAGCTTACTGGACCACACTGTGAGTTCTGTGTTCGAAAAATGCTTGACTACACTTTTGGGTCACCTGTTTCACTGCAGTTCAGTCTGTGAATACTGTTACCAAACAAATAAATGTCCTGTAAATACGGGCTCTTCTGACTGACTGAATTCATCAACTTCCAGCCTGAGTGTGCTACTTTACAGCCAGTCAATAACTTTGACGTGACATCTCATTACTACTATGCAAATATATACCTATAGATACTCTTCACAGAGAGAAAGTTGGCAAGAACTTCAAATAAAACAAAGCAAGCCAAGTCTAATCATGACAATCGACAATTCATAGTCAAATTACCAGTAACCCAGCGCTTTTATGAAAACTATTTCTCTTGCCATATGAATAGCAACAGAATTCCAGTGTTCTTGCACACGGATTGATAAAGGATTTGTCAGAATGATCTACTGACATGCAAATACATTTCCTACTGGTCATGCTGTTGTCCGTGTAATATACAGAATGATCTACTGACCTGCAAATACATTTCCTACTGGTCATGCTGGTGTCCGTGTTATACACAGAATGATCTACTGACATGCAAATACATTTCCTACTGGTCATGCTGGTGTCCGTGTAATACACAGAATGATCTACTGACCTGCAAATACATTTCCTACTGGTCATGCTGGTGTCCGTGTAATATACAGAATGATCTACTGACATGCAAATACATTTCCTACTGGTCATGCTGGTGTCCGTGTAATACACAGAATGATCTACTGACCTGCAAATACATTTCCTACTGGTCATGCTGGTGTCCGTGTTATACACAGAATGATCTACTGACATGCAAATACATTTCCTACTGGTCATGCTGGTGTCCGTGTAATACACAGAATGATCTACTGACCTGCAAATACATTTCCTACTGGTCATGCTGGTGTCCGTGTTATACACAGAATGATCTACTGACATGCAAATACATTTCCTACTGGTCATGCTGGTGTCCGTGTAATACACAGAATGTAATAGCCAACTCCAACAAGTAATTGACACAATAAATCGTTTACTCGATAAGGATAGTGTTTACAAATGGCGTCCCATACATCGACAGACAATGCCCGCCTAAAACAGTAAATCACACCGGAAACGTGACTCCGCGAGATAGTGCGTGATCTAGATGGTAAACATCCGGTAATGCGGTATAGATACAAGAAGAGACGTGATGAATAAAGAAAGTGTTCTCCGACAGTAATTATCAGAATGATCTACTGACATGCAAATACATTTCCTACTGGTCATGCTGGTGTCCGTGTAATACACAGAATGATCTACTGACCTGCAAATACATTTCCTACTGGTCATGCTGGTGTCCGTGTAATATACAGAATGATCTACTGACCTGCAAATACATTTCCTACTGGTCATGCTGGTGTCCGTGTAATACACAGAATGATCCTCCTGTAAATGTAAGATTGACATGAAAATGCCCATAGAATAAGATCTTGTGAGACATATGAAAAGCCTAAAGGTGGCTACACCTGTGGGTCAAGTTAAAATTTGGTTTCCGGGCAATAAGTTATGATAACCTGGACGGGGTCTTTCCAATGATAACCTGGACGGGGTCTTTCCAACTTTGGTATGTGTTTATATTTCCTGAAGATCTTACTTAGGATATTCATGCCGATCCGCCTGTGCCGTCTAGGGGTCAAGCCAAATTTTACTTTTTGGACAAATTTGATAATTGAGAGTACCTTGTACCTCATGTAGCACATTCTTTTGTATTTCATTTTGAACTGCCATGATGCAGTTAGATTTCACACACATTATGCCAATAGGTAGTGCCATCCTCACTTCTGTAATTTTCAAGTGTCTTGTCCATCCATTAAAGAATTTTCGCGTCCATAATCCAAAGACCTTTTCCATATAACAGCATTAGTTCCGAATTGAAAAAAAATATATAGAAATAAACAATCATAGTATACATAAACATAGGCTAGTATCTTGCGAGAGAGAGAGAG